>ML348587.1:0-42968 GCA_005239505.1 Nicotiana paniculata | reverse complement strand
CTTAATATTTATAGCAAAATAGTATAGAATTTCGGTGTGGTCAAAAAATAGTTGTTCACAGGACCAGGCAGAGAAAAACACACTTTTAATACAGGTTTAAGAAAAGTAAATACCAAAGCTTAAAGTCTCACTTATCTCGCTAGCGGGAAGTTCCCCAACCTTGCAACGTTTAGAACACCAACTAAACGACCTTCAATGACCACAATCTATCCAAAATATTGAATAACACTTCCTAATTAGTCTAGATGAATAATTTCCATAATCTTAGGACAAATCAAATCAAATTCAATCCCCAATCAAATTACTAACAATCTGTGCAGAATTATTAAACACCGAATGTTAATAGAATGCCAAGCAGTGGAGCTTCAGAATGATTACAGTGGCGTAACCCACCAACGCCATACAACCATGGGCAATCATGAATAATCATTGCCATATTCCCTTGCTATCACACAAATAACTAGGGGTAATCATCATGTTTTCTATATAAAAATATAGCAAAGTAAACTAACATCAGAAACTATTTTATTTCAATTCAAATTACATAGATTTCTCATTCCATCTCATTATCTAATAATCATGTCTAAATTATTACTTTCCATCGTAACATAATTATTGATTCCTCATTCTTTAATTCTATTACCATTACTCCAATAGAAGACAATATCAATTGGAAGGCTTAATTGAGTTTTGGGTACATGATACTTTTGGTGTTTTCCTATTTTTTGTACAGAGTCCACAAAGAACTCTCGGCCGTTGTCAATCTCCTCTAACTTAACGTGTATTTTCGCTTTTCCTTTGGTTTCCTTTATCTTTCTTTTTTTTTCTAATTAAGATCTAAATTAATTTTTTCTACACCTTAGGTCTTTGTGCATTGGCCAATAAGAAAAATATATGGGTTTTGCCCATTTCTTTATCATATATATTGTCTCAGTTATTTTATTATCTAACTCAATATGTATAATAATTAATTAGGTTCACTAACCATTTAAATAAATTTTAGAACTCTTAAGTTACTTAGTATATATAAAATTTTCGGTTATTACAATAAGAGATACTTAAATGATTAACTTCAATAACTATAGGGATACTACGCTAAAAGGCACAACATTTTAGTACGATAAAAGGGCACGATATTATAAATGCAAGCACTACATTAAGCCACAATATACCACTAGAGGGAACTAAAGTGACAATTTATCTATTTAGGCCATAATACCACTAGTCTTTAAGCAAACAAAAAATCTAAATCAGATAAAAACAATAAATAAATTTAATCACAAAACATTCACGAAAATACATATACAACAGTAAAATGTAACTTATTAACATTTCTTTTAACAACTAATAATGATTTCTTTATTTGTACATATTTTTTTAGCACATTAATATCTTAGTAGGGATAAAAATAACATAATAGTTAAATCGCAAAAAAATCACAAAACAATATAGAACACATTTTTTTTATGCAACACACTAGGGAGGACCTAGGGCTAGTTTTTTATTATATTTAAAAAGAGAAAAAACGAAGTATTTTTTATACGAGTTTCAACAAAAACTAAATCGGAATACCTCGATTTAAGGTTTTTGGGATTTGAAGCCGAAACGAGCAACCCACAATAAGAGAAGGCCTTAGCTAGGATGTGGGACCGAGAATCTTTATTTTTTGTGGGACGGGTGGAGTCCACTTGAGCTATATTTGGTCGTTAAAGGGGGGAGGGGGGAGGGGACCGNGGGGGGGGGGGGGGGGGGGGGGGAGGGGACATGCTTATTAAGAGGTATAACACCGTTTATTAAGGCGCTATATGTAAGCGCCTTAATAAACGGTGTTATACCTGGCCGTCTAATCAACTTCAAATATAGCACTCTTTAAAAGGGCGTTATACCTTAATGTTCAAACAGACGTTAAGGTATAGCGCCCTTTAAAAGGGGGCTATATGTATTTTAGTCACTAATTTTTTTTTCCACTCATTTCGGTCACTTAAATCTAAAAAGGTCACACTTAGGTTCCCCATATTAAAAAATAGTGTAATGGGTTAAAGTTACTTTGCACCATTTTGATGTTTACACTATTTTAGTGTAAGAAAATGGTGCAAGGATTGGAGATGCCCTTAGTTATGAAGTATTCCTTTTTTTAGCCAAAAAAAAGGATTAGAGCATAATATGATTCCTAAAGGATTCCTGGTATCGACTGTAACAGTGTTGTTGCGAAGGTTATTTGTCTATACTAGTAGAAGATATATAGAAGTACACATTTAATTAGTGTCAAGGATATGTTGTTGTTAATTATTGCAAGAAACATTGGAGTTGGATCCAATATTATTCAAAATGGCATAATTAGTACAAGGAAAGGGAAGATAATTAAAGCTAAACACAACAATCTATGGATTAATTAGTTCATTCTGAAGCAGTTGAATTCTCTCCAACGAGTCAGTAATTAGCTAGAACACATCATCTTGTCAAAAATACCATCCCATGAGCAATGCTTACAAACCCAAGCATCAGAGCAGTCAGAGTCAAAAGTGCATACTCTCCAGCAAGTTAGCCCATCACGTGGACCTAAACGAGTCAAAAAGAATTCCAGAGTATTTGTGTGGTTATAAAAGCATCTCATTAAGAATATAATTGAAAATTTAAGCTAAGTTGTTTTCAAATTTAGAAAGAAGTCATTCTTTTTGGAACGATTCAAAAAGAAAATAGGTTAAAATAAACAGGAACGGAGAGAGTAATTTATACTCCTTATCAAGAGAATTAATCGGTACAAAACGGGGAAAAATGAATCTATTAATATTGCGATTACATGCGTTACACTCCTACAAATATTAATAACACCGTGTGCTAATTAATTAAGTAACCAATGACATGATTTTTTAGCTCTATTACAGGAGAAGAAAAAACATTAATTAAACAGGAAGCAATATTTAGGTCTTCTAAGATAGCACATGCACGGACTTCTATAAATTACTAATCTACTAAGCAATAATTCTATTTTGTTAAACTTCAGTTGAACGCTTGGAAAACACAAAATAAAATTAACTAATCTACTTCAAATGTTTAAATACTTAAGGATCATTTGAGCAGAGAAGAAATTACAATTTTCCACAATCTATATTACATGCGTATTGTTTATTGTTCTTAATATAAACTTTATGGATTTTCCGTCATTGAAAGAAAAGTATACCCCGGCCGTATACACCTTTTTTAGTTGTCATGTTACACTTTTGCTTGCCCCTTATGAAATCGCAAATAAGAAGTGTATTTTCGTTAATTTATCATCAATGTAATTTCTATTAATATCGTTTACTTTCAAGTAGTGGCGAATCTAGAAATATTATTAAGCTTGTTCAAACTTGAAAAAAGTAACAAAAAAATTCCAACAAAAGGTGTTCAATATATGTTTTCTGCATCTAAAATCAATATTTTACTTGTATACACAGTGTAATTTTTCGTAAAATTTTGGTGAAGGGTGATCAATGACCACCCTTTGCATAATGTGGCTTAGTCCTTGCTTTCAAGAACAGCTAATATTAAGGCAAATTGAGAAAAAATCAATTAATTATATCTTGAATTTCTAAAAAAAAAAAAAGAATTTTAGGCCATGATTAGCACTTGCCAAGCCTAAAAGCAATGATTTTAGCTTTGAGGAAAAATGTGCTCTAATTTTTTAAACATCAAAAGACCATTAAAATGTTGGTGGCAAAATGGTTAGAACAGCTTGTGAGAGTATCGTGATTTTGACTCATATAATACATGAGGATAAATTGAATTTTTTTCATTATATTTCCACGTCGAATGCGCCCAATACTCTTCAAAACTAAGTGTGAGTTTCATGTTGAACACACAAGTTTATCAAGGGGTATACAAAAAACATCGATAAATAGCACCAAATTAATAATTCAAATTATATTGAGAAAAAAAAAGAACTCGATTATGATTTTGTTTGATTTGATTGGTGTTGGAAAAATTTCCAACTATAATTGATTTAATTTGATTTTAATTAAAAAAAGCCAAACCGAAACCAAACCAACTCTTATATGTATACAAGCTTTAAAAATATTTTATACATAGAATTTATTGCAATATAATTTATGAATGTTTCTTAAACTTTTTCTTATCCCTCTTTTAATGTATTATTTCAAGTTTGGACTTAGAATTTTTGAATGGTCCAATATGTTAGATAGCCCATAAATATTAGTGACTAAAATAAGACTCAAGCAAAACCAAATCAATATTAATGATAATAAATAAAAAAAGAATTTAATTCAACACTAGGAATGATAAAAGTATCAGATATCTATTTTTTTTTTAAAGTTTTTCATTGGTTTAAGCAGTGAAAATACCTAACTTTTTTTAATGTTTAGTCAGGTAAGTAATACTTATTACTTATTCGTTGTATTTATTAATCGTACTTATTTTAGTATGACTTAGTACTTTCATGTTATGTTCATTTTCATTATGACTTATTAATTAGTTATATTTATTTTATGCGATTTTATTATTATTATTGTTGAATATTTTAGTACAATTAATGCTATGACTCATCTTGCATTATTTTATATTATTTTCTTGGGTAATACCTATCATAATTGTATCTTACTAGGATTAAAGAAATATCTAGAATATAAGTTATATAGTTTATGATATAAAAAATTTACCAGAAAAAATTCGAAAACCCCGAGAGAAAAAAACAGACTTTTATACTAGTTTGGTATGGTTTATAGATTTAAAAATCCGGTGCAATTCACTTGATTTTATAGTTGGAAAACCCAAACTAACCCGACTTATATTCACTCACAATTTAACCCCATTATTTAACGTCAACGACCCACTTCAAATAAAGTCAATCATTTACTATTTAGTGGGAGTAAAGAAAATCCCCACCTTGAGTTTGACCCAAAAAATAGTTCACATGGAGTAATGTGCTAGTCACAATTAACGAGAAGGAAATTTATCGATTCTCATATGCATCCTTCACAAAATATTTTCATGAACATATAAATAAACTTAATAATCTGGCTAATCAAGCTTTTAGCAGAATAATTAATTAAGAGGCATTCAGTTCATTAACTAAATCACATGCAAAGTGCAATTGCCAATAAGAGTATAACAACAAGAGAAATGCTGATTAACGCTCGAGCATACTTTTGTTTAGGAATTTCTACAATACAAGCCTGCTAGATGCTAATGAGAAATATTACTAAATATCAATCAGAACTTTTAGTTTTTAAAATTCTAAATACCCAATTAAAACCGAAACAAGAGATGTGTACGAAAAAAATATAAGGATAACTTTTTAAATGAAGTGAACTCCGATTAGCTTAGTAGCATATATTTATCTTATGTTATATTCGGTAAAAATATTATAAATCAAATTCGCCTGCAATTTCTCACATGCAATTTTCAAAATACACTTATCAAGTCAACATATTATTTTTATTTGGAACAACAAAATACAATTTACTAACTATTTGAATGCATTTTTCTTTTTCAAGATCTAGGTAAGAGAGAAGTTGATTTTACGTTATAGATAGCATAATTTAGATGCAAAGGCCAATCCGATCTGATGTTGAATGTAAAACAAGTAAATAAATACTTAAAAACAAACAATAAGAAAAACTTATACTCCATTCTAGAAACTAGTTAATTCATCAAAGCTCGGTCTATAAATAAAGATTTTTTGAAAAATAAAGATATGCTCACAGAGAAACTATCAAGAAACCTAGAAGTATTATTTTCCGTAATGGCGATTCTCAAGCTTAGTTTCATTCTAGCTATCTTTTTCATGGCAACCACTGGTTAGAATACAACTGTTTTTATGCATGTTATATGAACATGATTCTTTTATTCGGATAATATGATTGATTTTGATAGTAAAATATTTCAGTTAATATGTCATGGCTCTCAAAATCTGAAGTGTTGACGGCAAGGGATATATGTTAATGCTGATCTCTCAAGAATTGAAAGGCATCTACTCCCAGAAGTTAATAATTTGGGCCTAACTTGTGGGAGACTTTGTGAAACCCACGACGACTGCAGTGACTGCTGGATTTGTTGTAAATGTGTGTTAACTTGCGACATATACGTGCTTCTAATTAGTTGCAGAATCTTGCAAATGGCAATTGGTGCATGCCCTCAATGCAAAATACTCTAGCTACCGTTAGGATATATCATAAACTATGTGTATTGTTACAGTATTATTTATGAAACAATTGTTTATTCATTTATTCAGTTCAATAAAATTTTATTTTAAATAGATTATGTATTTGTCTGTGCGTCCATTGCTTATATAGTAGATGATTCAGTGTATAGAGTTTAGCTTATACACGGAAGATTAAATCATTGGTTCTTATAAGTCATTAAGTTTATGTTCACAACCTAATGATGGAATTGGACAAACCATCGAAATGATTGTAGCACAAGATTAAAAATAATTTATCTTGATTATGAGAATGGCATAATTTCAACTTCTTGTGCTAGTACATTTTGTATGTATTGAACGGATCAAGTAGAGATAAGCATTTTATACTGACTTAATAAAATAATTTCTCTAGTCCATTCAATGTACTTATACTTTTAATCTTGATATAATAATTAGTTGTGTGTGTCATTTATTGTTTTGATTTATTAATAGGCGAGATCTTTTCGTGGGTCAATAAGCCTGTTAAATTGGACGATAATGATATACATTGGCGAAATAATAATTAGTTGATAGAATCCATGTCTCGGTTTTTGAGATTGATGATACTCCTTTATAAAATCTTATAAGTTTTCATGTGTAAACCCGGCTGGAGGATTTTGTATCCGACACATGAAATAAGTTAAGCGAAAGTCTAAAGGAAGTAATCGATAAATTAAATTGTCAGTAATTTAATTTGATTGATTAGTATCTGAATCTTAACACGGGGAGTTAAATAAGGTTTTATGGAAGAATTTCGAACTTGAACTAAGGAGTGCAATTACGAATTTTTAGTGGAATAATTCGTAGTTTATTATGGTAAAAATTAATTTCATAATATGAAGCCTTGTTAATTAAATTCGATGGTCCCTAATGTGCCTAAATAATAGGAAATAAAGGAAACATTTACTTAGTGGAAGAAAAAAACCTAACAGGTTTTGGAAAAGGGGTTTAACCTCAAAACGTGGCTATATATACTACATATAGGGCTGGCCGTTTTTTGCACTGGTTATACCCGTTTTTTCCTTGGTATTTCGCCCACACAAAATTTTCTCTTCCCTGATATTATTTGGGTAACACAGTAGAAGACTGTGGAGATTTTACTGAGGTCACGGTCCTACAACTCTGGAACTAGAGACCGAGATTAATCTGCTTTGTTCACGTTTCAAGAGATAACTCGAGTAATTACCGTATGTGCTAATTATTTAATTTACATATGAATATGACTGTAATTGCTTCTACTGCGACATATACTCCAACAACTACTACAAACTACAAATCCATGTCTTTAATATTTCATTGTCTTTAATATTTTGTATGAATAATGAAAAAAAGTCAAGTGGATGACTTTTTATTCCGAAAGAATAATGGATTTTATTTAAGTTATGCTAGAATTTTATTACTTGTATAATTCATCATACCTTTAAAAAATGATCGTTATTGTCACGACCCTAATTTTTCTCCGTAGAATATCATGATAGCATCTAGTCTTTATGACTAGGTAAGCATAACATTTGATAACAATTGAAATAAATGTAATTAACAAAGTACTAAATACCAGTCTAATATATTCATATAAGCCTCTGAAAAACAGAATCTTAACCATACAATTAAGAACCGTGGAACGGAGTCATAAGCTCTATAGAACAAAACTAAATTATCTTATACATCACTTTTGAAAGAAATACAACAGGAAGTAAAATAGGGAAGATGACTCCGAGGCCTGTGGACACCGGGCAGGCATACCTTGAAGTCTCTGTAAGGCAGCTACAAATAATCTCTAATGACCGGCACGAGTAGATGTACCTTGATCTGCATAAAAAAATATGAAGAAGCATAGTATGAGTACACTACAATGTCACCCAGTAAGTATCAAGCCTTACCTCTATAGAGTAGTGACGAGGCCAAGTCAAGACACCTACTAGTATATAACAATATAAAATTGTAATATGGATATGTAATGGAAAAGTGAAGAAATAACTGATCCGATACCAGATAATAGCATGAACTAGCATCGAAAATCAACAATAGAAATAGCAAAGAAGAAGCAACTAAAAGGGGCTACAATGACCATATACGAACAACAACTACTAGAACAATAAATAATGAAACAACAAGAAATGTTCACACCAAAACTCTTTAACATAAAATAAACATAAAGGATCATAACGAGGTACCGCCTCGTGTATAATGAAATCAAAGCCGAGGTATCGCCTCGTATAATCAAGAATCACAACCGAGATACTGCCTCGTATTCACATTTCTCAATTTTAATCACAATCTTTCCTTATATCGTCGTGTGAGCCTTATATTTGAAATAGGTTTTGAAAATAGTTTTTTCCGAAATAGCTACATGCACTTTATCCCACATTATGACGCCGCGTGGCTTCACGCAATTCCCCTACAAGCAACACGTACATAAGTCTCACCTTATACCGCCGCATGCACATCAACTCCAAGCCTTATACACCCACATGCACGTCAATATCATATTACAATAACAACTCGCACCACACGTGCCCATACATCACAGTTTGCCAACAATTCACAATATCAACATTTTCAAAAGAATAGCCCACGGCTCCATGTCACGACCCAAATTACCCTCTGAATGGTCTCGTGACGGCACCTAGTCCCTACGACTAGATAAGCCTAAAACTTGCGGAAAATAAGGTAAAACAATAATAGAACAGTAAAGAAGAAGCAATACTATAAAACTTTTAGCCGCTCGACATTTACAGCTTTTTACTTTCCCAAAATCCGGAACATCACAAAGTCACAAACTCTGAACTGGTGTAGCTCTATACAAAGAAATAAGGAAAATGTATCTATATATCTCATATATCTATACTAGAGTAGGAAGGGGACTCGTGAGATCATGCGGACGCGGTAGAATTACCTCGCGGTCTCCTATGCAGCTACTAAGATTCACCTAGCCACTGTACTGTGTGTTGGTACCTGGATGTGCACATGGGGAAAACATGCGCAAGAAAGGTGTGAGTACTCCACATTCGGTACTCCGTAAGTGCCAAGCCTAACCCCAGTCAAGTAGTGACGAGGTTAGATTAAGGCTCTACTGAGTTTTAAAATAAGTCAATATAAATGTAAAACAGTGAATATAGCTAAGCAATGATAAACAGGATTTATGGAAACTGGAAGAATTTATAACAGAAAGAGAGCCCTCGGCTCAGCACAGCATATATCTCAACAGTAAATTTGTAATGCAGTACAAGGGGAAAGCTCCCGGATCTCAGTCTGTAGTCCCAATTTGAATATGCTATGCAATAAAGGGGGAAAGCTCCCGGATTTCCGTTCGTAGTCCCAATTTAAATATGCGTCTCAGTACAGGGGGAAAGCTCCCGGATCTCAGTCTGTAGTCCCAATTTAAATATGCAATGCAGTACGGGTGGAAAGCTCCCGGATCTCAGTCCGTAGTCCCAACTTAAATATGCAACACAAAAGTATGTAGGGTACATCTTAATTAAATAGTTCAGGAAAAGCAACATGCAAGAATAGAATAAAACTACCTAAACATGGTGCAACTAGTAGCAAATAAGAGAAAATCAAGTAAGGATAGGTAGGCATGCTTATTCTTAAGCTAACTACTCAATTAAGACAGGAAACAGTAATATAGGAATGAGAATGAGTGATTGCATAGAAGGAAAAATGGAATTTTAGCAACAATGACCCGTGTACGCACTCGTCACCTCACGTACACGGCGTCCACGTAACAAAATCAGTATAAAAATGCCTAAGGGGAAGTCCCCAACACAGAGTTAGGCAAGTCACTTACCTTGACTGCGCTAATCAACTCAATACCACTCTCTTGCCACGAGTATCCGACTCCGAGTGGCCCAATCTATTCAATTCAATTGCATAATGTAAATATCACTTCAAGGAAATAAAATAGCTAATTATTTCTAAGCTAATACGCGAAATTACGAAATTCGCCCAAAAAAGTCCCCCAGGCCCACGTCTCGGAATCGGGTAAAATTTATATTTTTCGAACACTCATTCGCTCATGAGCTCACTCGAACAAGAATCAACAAAATCCGACGTCTAAATCTCCCTAAATCCTCATATTTCTACTTGGGGAAGTTTCATCCCAATTTCATGGGTTTTCATCCAATTTCATTGATTAGATTGAGGAAATTGATAGATATTATTGATAAACAAATGGATTAAGGTTAGAAAACGTTACTTATGATTCTCTCTTCAAATTCCACTGAAAATCGTCAAATCCCGAGCTCACAATCGATTTTGGATTTATGAATTTCAAACCCTCGGATTTTGGTATAACCAGCTCAGGTATTTCGCACCTGCGACACTGAGATCGCACCTGCAGTGCCGCACCTGCGGAAACACAATCGCAGGTGCGGAAACTCATTAAAAGACATGGGGTCGCACCTGCGGTGGCTGGATCGCACCTGCGGCTCCGCACCTACGGATACTCTTCCACGCCTGCGAGTCGGGCCAGCCTAAGCTACGTCTGCACTTGCGTGCACCCCCTTTGTACCTGTGTGTCCGCACCTGCAGAAAAACCATCGCAGGTGCGAGACACCAGAACCAGAAATGGTTCAGCTGCTCTTAAGGTTCCAAATTCACCCGTTGGGCATCCGAAACAACCCCGAGGCCACCGGGACCTCAACCAAACCTACCAACTGACCCTAATACCTTTTTCAAACTTGGTCGAATCTTAAAAAGGCATCTCATAACATCAAAATCATCAATTATGCATAGATTCACCCTAAGAAATTATGAAATTTCTAGAATTCACATCCGATGCCGAAACATGTCAAAACTCATCCGAATGACCTCAAATTTTGCACACTGGTCACAATTGGCATTACGGACCTGCTGTCACTTTCGGAATTCCATTCCGACTCTGATATCAAAATTTCACCTATCGACCGAAATCGTCAAAATTCTAACTTCGCCAATTCAAGCCTAAATCTACAACCGACCTCGCAAACACATTGTGAACACGCTCTTAACCCCGAAATCACTCGGCAGAGCTAACGGAGTCGACGGAAGTCCATTCCGGATCCGTCTTCATACATCTCTAGCTACGGCCATATTTCTAAAGCTAAATTCCACATTTATGGACTATGTGTCCAAAATCACCTCAAATTTCATCACTCAACGCTCCGACAAGTTCCAATAACATAAATAGACATTGGAGAAGCGGTTATTAGGGGATCGGGGTGCTAACTCTCAAAAAGACCGACCGGGTCGTTTACACTCCACCACAGCGGGTACAAGAATATCAACAACAACAATAAATGTAATATCCCCAAAAGGAATATGTTTCAACAATAACAATTTCGCCTCAACGTGATAACAACTTTCACAACTTCAATACCAAAAACTCAACAATGAGAGACAATGTGTAACCACAATGTTAAATAAGAATAACTCACAATGGAAGAGATAACGTATAGTAATGACTTCAAATAATGGGAGTCAACAATGAAAGAGATAAAAGGAACAATAATTTCAAGTAATGGTAATCGACAATGAAAGAGGTAACATGAACAACAACTTCAATTAATGATAATCAACAACGAAAGAGATAACAAGTATAATGACTTCAAATAATGATAATCAACAATGAAGAGATAGCACGTGAAGATAAAAGAGGCAACAAGTTAAACTAAAGCATGAGAGAAAATTATTAGTTAGGAGGTAGAACAAGGTTAACAAAATCACTTAAGGCATGTAAGGATAGACTAACGCAAGCAAGAATAGATTGACTAAGAGAATTAGAACATGATATGGCATTCAATTAAGCATGGAAATAGTCGAAGTTTCCTAAACCGGTCAAATATCACGTACAACTTGTGTACCCACTCGTCACCCTGCGTACACGGATTTCACTTAGCACAATTTAATCAAACAATACCAATCTTAAGGGGTAGTTTCTCCCACATGAAGTTAGGCAAGACACTTACCTCAACTAGGCAAATTTAATACTCGGAAATAGATTTCCCTTATAATCCGCCTCCACATGGCTCAAATCTAACCAAAATTGACTCAATATCATCAAACAATGCTAGGGAATTTAATTGTAATAGATAAAGCTAAGATCTTTACACTTATCGCAAAAAGTCAATAAAAGTCAACCTGGGGCCCACTCAGTTAAAATCTGGGTCCAATGGTAGATTCCGTCTACTCATGACCCCAGGAATTCATATATGTGATTAGTTTCAAAATTCGAGTCTAAATCGACTCTCACAACTCAATCTCATATTTTTCAAAAAACTTGACAAAGTTTCACAAATTTTCACTTTGATTCACATGATTTTGATGTTAAAATCAAAGATATGTTGATGGAATATGATTAGAAATATATTAGAATCACTTATCCAAGGTTTGTAAGCGAAAATCCCCTCTCCAAATCGCTCAATACCGAGTCTAGGGTTCAAAAATGAGAGAATGAGTTTAAAAATCCCATCCCCTCAGCTTTTTGTCCAGTCACATGTGTCGCAAATACGAACTGGGGTTCGCAATTGTGAAACCCGCAAATGCGAAGAAACCATCACAAAAGCAAAGCCCTTCCATTCTTGGTGTCATCGCAAATGGGATGAAAAGTTCGCAATTGTAAACATAGGACCTTCGGAAATGCGACCATGAAGATCGTAAATGTGAACTAGCTCCCCCAGGCGCCTATCGCAAATGCGAACACTGGGTTCGCAAATGCGAATCTAGAAGACTTGGCCTAACATCGCAATTGCTATCCGAACTCGCAAATGCGAGACCTGAGGCACCTGTGCAAAAACCAATAAACTTAAACTCTATCAACACTCTGATATGCGTCCAAAACTCACTCGGGCCCTCGGAGATCCAAACCAAACATCAATACATGTCTAATAACATCATACAAACTCGCTCGCACGATTAAAACACAAAAATAACATCTAACACTATGAATTGAACACTAAAACGCATGAATTTCTAAATAAAGTTCAGAAACTTCTAGAATTACAACTAAACATCTTAATCATATCAAATCAACTCCAAACGACACCAAATTTTGGAGACAAGTTCTAAATACCATAACAGAACTATTCCAATCCCTAAAATCAAATTTCGAGCTCGATAGCTAAAAGTCAACCTACGGTCAAACTTTTCAACTTCAAATTGCCATATTTCGGCAAATTAACCTACGGACTTCCAAAATTATTTCTCGGCATACTCCAAGTCCAAAATCACGATACGAAGCTATCGGAGTCATAAAAAATAAAGTTCTAGGGTCGTTTTCACAAAAGTCAAAGTTTGGTCAATATTTTCTAGTTTAAACTTCTAAGTCAAAAATCAAGGGTCTAATTCGACTCGAAAGCTTCCCGAAATGAAAATAACCGATCTCGCAAGTCATAAAATTATAAACACACATGTCTGAAGCATCAAAAGGGGAAACGGGGCGCAATTATACAAAACGATCGATCGGATCATTACAGTTATCCTTCATCTTTTTCCACTATAATATGTCCTTTCCAGCCTTTTCTCTTTTTATCTTGGTATTTACTTAAATTTTTTACTAGAGATTTTCTAGGTTTTTAAAAATGTACAAATATGATCTAACTAGTGAATATTGTCTCGCTTCACGCTATTGTGAAAGAATTATTTAGTGATGAATTTAATATTATTTAGTGAAAAGTATATGAGAAAGGAAACACTCGTAACAACATACATCTGAATTAATGCATAAACTTATTCATCCATTTGGCATGAGTTAATTCAAAATTTGGGGTACGTTATTAAGAAAGATTCAAAAAGCGCATGCATTAGAATAGGGACTTACGGAATTAACTTAATTCAAAGTATAAATGTTTGTTTTCTCAAGCCTTTATCAACAACAATAACATATCACATATGATTATGCAAGTGGTCTGAGGAGAATAGAATGTACGTAAACGTTACCCCTATTTTGTGTGAGGTAGGAGGCAAAATAATACAAAATGCGCATTTGGAAAATCAAGCCCCGGTCAATGCCGTGGGGGTACTATGATACCACTACACCAGATGCGCTTCTTTATCATACACTCTTAATTCTCCCTTAGTTTTTTGTAAAGATCCTAGTTCCTCGTTATTCTTAGTAAAGCAGATGTTGTGATTCTAGAGTTTGTTACTTAAAATTATGATACAATCACTATAGAAAGGAAAATATATTTTTCTTTAAAAATAGAAGCAAGGAATTAAAACTACTTCTATTTCTTATGTATGAAATATTCAAAGGCTTTTAACTTTAAAAAGAACTTTTCAAAATATTAATGATTTCTTAGAAAGAGGGTGCTTTCGAGGATTCAGGCTACTCAACTGAAGAATCAGGTCTAGAAGATGAAGTTATTGAAGTTATTCAAGTTCTTTAGTTATTTTGGATTGAGTCAATTATTTTGATTTGTAACCTATTTGCTTTTGAAAAATATAATCATAAGGTTAACACATAAACTTTGAGCTTTTCTATTAGCTTCCTAGACTAGAGTTAGTTTGGGAAGGGTATCTACGATTAAGTTGATTGTAGGGGATTGTATTAGAGTTAGTTTACTTGGTTATAAAATTATAACCCAAAACCGCTTTTTGAAGTTAGTGAAGTTTGGAGGAAAATCCTACTTGGGTAGGACATGGTTTTCACTCTCTTGATAAGGAGGTTTTTCACATAAAACTGTTGCATTGTTTAAATTCCCCATTTTACTTTTGGTTATGTCAGTTTGTTGTGTTCAAAGAACCGGATTCTTTGAAATTGGAAAAAATCGATCAAGACAATTCAACCCCCTCTTGTGTATGAGTGGATTCTAAAATAACATAGCCGATTCTTCGAACAAATTTTTTTCACCACTTCGAGCAGATTGACTTAAAAGCTTTAGTGAGCCTCATATAGCGTGGGTGAATACAAAAGAATGAGCAGAGTGTATGGTCAGATACTTAGGACATAATGGAAGAGAAAAATTGTAAGTATCTGAGAATTTATGACAAAAAGGCTCAAAAAGCTTATAGAATAGATTTGTATTATGTTTGTGCCACTTTCTCTTCTTTATCGCATTTTGGGATGCTGAAGTCTAAGGGTACCATGTATTTAAGTGTATAGTTAGTTAGTATGTATTAGTTATAACTACTTAGTGGAGTAAGAATGTAGTTAGTGGTTAATCTCTATAAGTAGTGGTACGTGTACTGTAAATAGTGAGTTGTACATTTCCAATATTCAGAAAACGGAGTAACTGCTCTTTTTCTCCATTTCATTCTTCTCTTTATCTGTTTTGTTATTTCTCCATAGGAAGAGCTCTTCAACATGGTATCAGAGCTCGGTTAATAGAGTAATGATTGCTCAGTTGTGACGGAATACTAAGTCTCTATCTCAATATTTTGCATTTTGCAACTGGATGAATCAATTTTTCATCTGAATTCTATCTACTCAAAGCTAGGGTTTGAAATTTGTGTGTGATCTACTCTATTGGATCTATATTGGTTGCGAGCAGCTTATGTATGTGCCTATAGCTACATTTTTGTTCTTCAATTCAAAATTCTCGAAGTTTTACTCAATTCTCAACAATGTCGGTTCAAGAAAATGATATTGATCCTCAGTTCACAACAATGAATGCAGTTCAACCATTTGATCAGGTTGATCATCATTATCCTCTGTACATACATCCATCTGATACGCAAGGTTCTATCCTTATCGCTATTCAATTACAAGGATATGAGAATTACTCAATCTGGAGTAGATCATTAAAAATTGTATTGCATGGCAAAAACAAATTAGGATTTGTTCTAGGTACCTGCAAAAAGAGTAACTATGATGTTAGCCTTCATGAACTACGGGATTGATGTAATTTGATAGTGCTTGCGTGGATTATGAATACTGTATCCCCAAATCTGCTTAGTACTGTAATTTATGCATCAGACGCCTACACTATTTGGGAAGATCTTAGGGAGAGATTTGACAAAGTAAATGCCTCTAGGAAAGCTTACTTGCATAATAAAATAGCCACACTAACACAAGGAGTATCCTCTGTATCTGTATATTTTTATCGACTACAAGAACTTTGGGATAAATATGAAACATTAACTCCTCCTCCTATGTGTGGTTGTCCTTAGTCAAAGAAGCATGTTGAGCACTATCAACTTCAAAACTTTATCATTTTCTCACTAGGATTGATGACTCATATGAAAATGCTAAGAATCAGGTATTAATGAATATACCTCTACCTAATATGAATCAAGCTTATGCTATGATTATCAATGTTAAAAGTCAGAGGATCAATGGAAAAAGTTTGTATGGTTCTAATGATGTCAATGAAGCTGCTTCTATGATGAGTAATAGGTACTATAACAAGATTTGGAAGTTTCAACAACAATGGGGGCCCTACAAATACTGGATATACTGGGGGCTATAAGACTAAAATCTCCTTTAATACGTCACCAGTTTATTGGGAGTATTGCAGGTGCAAAGGACACACCAAGGAAAATTGCTTCGAACTACATGGATATCCAAGTGATTTCAAAAACAAGAAGAGATGAGGAAACTTCAATGCTCTGTCTAAAAATGTAAGAAACTATGGCAGTCAATCTTCAGAAGAACAAAGAAACTCCTTGGGAAGCTATACTCTTAGTTACCCAGCTCAATTTTTCACTCCAGAATAGTACCAACAAATAATGTAGATGTTGAAAAAAGGCAAGGATGTTCAACCTGTAGCTAATTCAGCAACTACAGGAACAACAGGTAGCATACATTCTTTATGTCTATCTTGGTGAATCATAAGTGGATAATAGATACAGGAGCTTCTAATCACATGGTGCATAGCCTAAATCTATTAGATTCCAATAAATAACTATCAGAAATAAATAAAAACAAAGTATATATTCCTACTGGTGAGAAGGCTACTATTATACACACAGGGATCCGTTCCCTTTAAAAGATAAGAAGGTTCAGAACATATTACATATTCTAGAGTTCAAGTATAATCTACTCTCAGTATCTAAGATCACAAAAGAACTAATGTGTATGGTGACATTCTTTCCTGATTTCTGTGTCTTTCAGGAACTCTTCAGTGGGAAGGTCGTGGGGATTGGTAAAGAAGAACTTGGTCTCTACATTCTCAAGGCTGAAGACAGGCAATCTTCTGAGCAACATTTTCCACCACCTGTAAATACCATTATTAGTAGTACAAATAAGTGTGCTAGTGGGAGTAACACACAATCTTGCAATAAGTTTTCTCTCTGGCATAAAATATTAGCACATGCTCCTGTAAAGGTGGTACAAAAACTACATAACTTACATGATTTGCACCTGACTGGTGATCATTCTACTGTGTGTCCCATTGCAAAGCAGTCAAGACTTCCTTTTCATCTTAGTTCTTCATGTTCTGCTTCTGCCTTTGATCTTGTGCATGCAAATGTTTGGGGTCCTTATAGGATTCCTACTCATGATAACAAAAGATATTTTTTAACCTTGGTTGATGATTACAAGTATATTTAAATTTTTCTTCTAACCACTAAAGCTGATACTATTGTAGCATTGAAAAAATTCATAGTAATGGTTACAAATCAGTTCAAAACTTCATTTAAATGCCTTAGAACAGATAATGGCACTGAATTCATGAATGATCAAGTAACTTCCTTATTGAAAAGTCTTGGAATTATTCATCGGAGTTCCTGTGTGTACACACTTCAGCAGAATGGAGTGTTGAGAGAGACACAGATCTATTCTAGATATGTCTAGAGCACTAAGATTTCAAGCCTATATACCTTTGAGTTTCTGGGGTGAGTGTGTGTCCACTGCAGTCTATCTACTGAACAGGTTTCCTACTGTCCTTCTTCAGGGAAAGACTCCCTTTGAAGCATTATTTCAGAGAGTTCCATCCATTCACCATCTCAGATTATTTGGTAGCTTGTGTTATGCCACTAAAGTGAAAAAGGTAGACAACTTCAGTTCTAGAGCAATCCCAGCTGTCCACATGGGGTACTCCTATTCTCAAAGGGATATGTTTAATATGACCTACACTCCAAAAGTTTCTTTGTGAGCAGAGATACTATGTTCAAGGAAGATATCTTTACTTTTAAGAACATGAGGTCTGGTGATTCCTATCTATCTCCTATTCTTTAATTCACAAATTCATCACCCACCTACAAGAGTAATCAACTTCCACCCTCTGACAACATTTCTCCTACCACTCAGCCATTTTCTCCTACCTCTATCAGTGATGATCACTCAGCATCTGTGCCTGCAGAGGTGTCCACTGAGCACTCAACATATCCAGAAGCACTTAGGAGGTCTTCCAGACCCTCTAAACCTCATGTGTGGCTCACTAATTATGTGGTACAACCTAAGAAGCCTACTTGTCCATATCTAGTCTCACAGTATATGTCCTATGACCAACTCTCACATGCTTATCAAGACTCTCTAGCTGCTTACTCTGCCATTGTTGAACCTCATTCCTTCAGTGAAGCCAGTACTGATCCTAAGTGGGTGGAAGCTATGCAAGTTGGGATCTCAGCTTTGGAAGAAAACAACACTTGGTCTCTAGTAGACCTGCCTCCAGGAAAAGTTTCTATTGGGTGTAAAATGGGTTTTCAAAATCAAGTATAGATCCAATGGTGAGGTGGAGAGATATAAGGCCAGATTGTAGCCAAAGGCTATAGCCAACAAGAAGTCCTAGACTACACATAAACATTCTCACCAGTAGCCAAAATGGTTACTGTGAGAGTTGTAGTTGTTATAGCAGTTGCTTCCAATTGGTATATTTTCCAGATGGATGTGCATAATGCATTCTTGCATGGTGACTTAGTGGAGGAGGTTTACATGCACATTCCAGATGTCTTTTCAAGCCAGGGGAGTCTCACAAAGTGTGTAAATTACATAAGTCCTTGTATGGCCTGAAGCAAACACCCAGTTAACGAAATCTCAAAATGACAGAAGCACGCTTAGCTATGGAATTTGTACAAGGCCATTATGATTATTCCCTCTTTACTAAGAAGATATGGAAAAAACTGGTGATAGTTCTAGTATATGTGGATGACTTGTTGATCACAGGCAGCAATCTACAGGTTATCAGACAAGTCAGAAAGGAGCTACAAGAAACATTAAAGATGAAGGATTTGGGAGAATTGAAGTACTTACTTGGAATTGAATTCTCAAGGTCTTAGGGGGAGTATATTGATGTGTCAAAGAAATTATGCCTTAGAACTGGTTTATGAACTTGGCCTAGCAGGTGAAAGACCAATGTGTACACCTCTTGAGTTCAATCATAAACTCACCTCTGTTCAGTTTGATCAGGAGGTAAATAACAATTCTCCTGAAGATGCGATAGTTGAAGATAAAGGCAGCTATCAGAGATTGATAGGTAGATTACTGTACTTAACCATGACAAGGCCAAACATAGCCTTTGTAGTACAGGTGCTAAGTCAATTATATGCATGTACCTAAAGCCTCTCACATGGATGCTGCAAGAAGAGTAGTAAGGTATATCAATTCCACACCACGACTTGGACTCTTTATGCCTACTGGTAGTTGCAAACACCTTGTAGCTTACTGTGATTCTGATTGGGGAGCATGTGTTAAGTCTAGAAGATCAGTTACTGGATATGTGGTAAAGTTTGGTGGTGTACTGATCTCCTAAAAATCAAAAAAATAAGGAACAACATCCAGGAGCTCAGCTGAGGCAGAATTTAGAAGTATGGCAGCCACAGTTGCTGAAATTGTATGGCTAGTTGGACTATTCAGAGAATTAGGAGTGGAGATCAAACTACCTGTGCCATTGCACTGTGACAGCAAAGCAGCTATTCAAATTGCTGCACATCCAATCTTTCACGAGAGAACTAAACATATAGATATCGACTGTCATTTGTAAGGGAGAAACTTGTGTAAGGACTAATTCAAACACAGCATGTTGGGACAACATAGCAAGTCGCAGACTTATTAACAAAGGCACTGTGCAAATTAAACTACCGCATGCCTACTTACTAAGCAAGCTGGGAATGAAGAATGTATTTCATCCCTCATCTTGAGGAGGAGTGTTGAGGATGGTGGGTCCCATGTATTTAAGTGTATACTTAGTAGGTAGTTAGTTATAACTACTTAGTGGAGTAAAAATGTAGTTAATGGTTAATCTCTATAAGAAGTGGTACGTGTAGTGTAAATAGTTAGCTGTATATTTTCGATATTCAGAAAACGGAGTAATTGCTCTTCTTCTCCAATTCATTCTTCTCCTTACCAGTTCTGTTATTTGGCCATAGCCAGAGCTCTTCAACATGGGAATTCTCTTCTCTGCTGTACATTTTGCAATGAAACGTTGACCCTCTAAATACTTGATATCTGGTCACCATTTTTATAACTTATAAAGAGATCACTCAAATCTCTAACTAGAATAAAAGATTCTTGCCAATTGTTGAAACTTGAAAGTCAAACAAGGTTTGCTAGAAATACCATTTCCTTTGATTCGCTTAGCAGAAAGTAGTGGAAAACATGTCTTTATTTTGTAATTAAGGGAAGAAAAAAGAAAAAAACCCGAGGGTTGGAACGAGGGATCGCATGTGAAGACAAATTAAATATGTTGAACGAGGGACCATGCAATTCATATCGGAGAAAAATGAAAAAAAAAAAATTAAAGTAGTCCAGTGCATAGAAATTTGTTACGAGTTTTTATTTTATTAACCAGTTAAAGAATGCTAAGAGGCGTTCCAACTCCCAACGCTACCAAAACGCTATTAATTCAATTCGCTATAATAAATAATAATAACTATTATTATTTATTATTATCACTATTGATTTTCTATATATTGAAATATGAGGTTCCAACAAAACATTTGAAACATTTTGTTAAGACGATGTTTTCATGAAAAAATATTTTTTTCGTAACACATTATTGATGATGCCAAAGTGTCCCGGTTCATTAACTTGCATGGATTATATGTTCTTTATAAAAATCCTAAGTGACCATTGGATATTAAAAAAAATACTGAGACGCTATTAGTTTTTTGGGCTTAAATATCTGTCAAATCAATTATCATGTGAAAGACTTGAATAATCACAACGGTTCAATTCCTATTATTAATTCAATGGGAAAGGAATATATAAAACTTTAAATATGGTTGTATAAAGATTTGGTAGTTAGTCTTTCAAGGCTGCCTTTTTTTAATTAGCACTTGTGAGCCACGTTAGTTTAGTCTTAATCATATATCCATTATGAAAATTATAAGTATATACTTGATTGTAAATTGTTGTTTTTCTAGTACCATAGTTCAACATAAGTATAGGTGTGCCCTTCTTTTCCGTGTACTACCATAGAAAAGTATACTATAATTTTAATATGGAAGAGAAGACGTGCATATATAAAATAATTCATGTGAAAAGAGTAGCATAGGGTGAGATTATTGACCGAATTCGACTATGACCTTGATCATGTTCGTTCCCCCATGACCTGCTAATAGTTTAGCACATACGTTGTTTTCTTTTGAACAATACAAAACAAAAAAAATATTGATCATGCAACTTTTATTCATTTTTATCAAAATTATTCTGTAAGTTAAACTAGTGTAATAAGGCTACAATCCACGATTTTCAGTATAATGTTTGAAGATTTACCCAAAAACATGCACGATCAGACTCCCGTATGTTCGTTGACAGAAACAATTATTATTGTATTTGGTATGGTTGGTGTAATATTAAGTTCACACCTAAAAAAGTTATGAGGTTTGGAGGGGTTTTTTTAAAAGAGTTCCATATCTGAATATTTATATTATAAGAATTTTTTTTATAAAAATATTTTAAGAATTTTTCTAAGTTAAATGTTACTCCCTCTGTTTTGTTTTATCATTTGCCCAGGAATAAAAAAGAAAGAAAGAAACAAACAATTTAAAACTTGTGGTCTTAATATTGAATGGAATTATCGCCTCCAAACATATAATTTTTTCTGAAATTGATTAAAAAAAGAATATCATGTATAATAGGTCAATATTAGCAAAATACTTACTAATATTTTTTGGTTTCCCACTAATCTTCTAATCGATAATTAGGCCAAAGAAAGAACTTTAATTTAATTAATTCATTTTTCTCTTTATAAAGAGGTTTCCTTTCGTCCAAAAATTGACTCCAGTTTTTTACATTGTTTTCGTTACAAAATACTGAATTTCTATCGACGTCATTCCAATTCAAAGAATTAAAAAAAAACTTCGAATTCTCAATTCTCTATGACGTCTAGACCATAAAATATTTTCAGGAACAAGCAAATCAAAATGATTTTTGTCTGAATTTATTCTTTGAGTTTGAGGTTACAGAATGAATTCATCAAAAAAAAAATTATCAACATATCTTTATTCTGGGTATCTTTAATTAGTTTGGTGTTTACTTTTACGAACCAATGAAATACCTATGGTTTGATACATAATAAATTGTCCATTATTTTTTACTCAATATCTGATAGGTTAAATCCGTATTCGCGGTGAAAAATCTCACATCCAGGGCAAAGCACTCCCTAGTATATGTGAAAGTGTTTACCGCCAACTATATATGTTGTTCATAAATGCGCCGTTGATCATCTGTGTGAACACTGGAACTTGATAAACCAACATGTGCTAGTACTAATTTTTATGAATACGCGAAACTCTTCCCCTTCATTCCCGCCAACCGCTAACGCGTCGAAACAAATATAGGAAACTTCCTCTTAATAATTGCACTACACTAATTTCAGGCGCCTTAAAAATATAGATAATCCTGTCATTCTCCTTCCATCTCTCAAAGTGACACAAAGTATAAATCGAAAAAAGCCCAAAGATGACAAAAGAAAGACAATTATGGGATTGTGAAAGTTCACTCTACGACTCCTTCGAATTGAAATCATTTGAACGCCAACTCGGCATGGCCATAGCTTCTAGGACTATGTCAATGCCGCACCTATCCGATAACCGCATTTTCCCGCTTTCCTCATCATCACAATTAGGGATATCAGATGGGCGAGTTGGGCTAAATTTGGATGAGTCAAAATCTCAACGTGTGCCCAAAAAAGGAACCAAAATTTCTCGGACCTTTCAGAAGCTTATCAAGTCTGTGTTCAGACCAAAGCATAACACTAGCAGTCCGGTTTTTTCGGTACAAGATAAGTCGAGTAGTGATGGAGTTCAAGTCATTTGCGAAAGGTGTAGCGCGCTTTCCCCAATAACGGAGGTCACAGAATGTGATGGTCTATTTCGGCGGATGTCAGGTCGTTGGTAAGAACTAAGAAGAATAGAATCTAAACGGTCCATGGCCACTCCTTTCGGTGTTTCATATGATTGATATATAGATCTTTGGAGTAATTATGGAGTAGTAAATCATCACTCTAATATTGTACATTGATCATATTCTGGAGGTACTTCAATTTTTTTGGTATATACATTATAGATCGCAATAGTTAAATTCAATTTCTCAAACCTTTTTGATATCATAGTCTTAATTTCTTTTGCCACTATAATATATAGAATTGTAGAAAAGAAAATTAGATGATTACAATGGTGGTAAAGTGTGTTTATTTACAGGACTAGATATAGGTAATCATTCTCTTTGAATTATGGGTCCATTACGAGCATTTTCTCAATCCATCCGTAACTTTTGGAAGACTTGTAACGACTGAGTAAATGCTAGAATCCATAACTGATGAGTTAATTTCATACTTGTTGAGTCAATCTCGTACCTATTGAGTCCATTTCGTAATTGATTGCCTTGTTCTGCCCGTTATAACCAATTATTGCACGTTACATGATTGATTTGTAACTGTGGCGTAGTGATGGTAATTCCCGTGTAATCCGGGATTAAGTGATTATTTTCTCATTTGTAATTATTAGCTATTCTCTGTACCTGATCCGGAGCTATTCTATGATGATCAGTTCCGAGACTAATACATATGGTACGAGTATGTTCGGTCCCAAGGGTGTTTCACATATCATCTTTCCATGTCATTCTTCACTTTTCTCATAACTTTGCTGACACGTGTCATCATTTAATAGACTCATGTGGCGAGTCTCTTTTTCTCTTTTTCATTAATACAGATAGTACATTCAACAATAACAGAGGTATGTACAATTGGACACACCTATCTCATTTATGCCCTATGGGGGCTAACAAAAGTAGTATAGAGAAGGAGGGGTATCAGGATTCGGCTGTAGTTAGGGTGATCCAAAATAATGGATGGATTGTTTCCGTTAGTTGAAATTTGTGAAGGATATTTCAAACATTCTAATAGATAGTGCACTCTAAAGTAAAACAACAAGATATGAGTACTACATGGATAGGCACTGGAATCCTGGAAGGGATAAATATTACCTTAGTGTGGCTCTCGTCCCTAGTAGACAGAAAATGTTAGGCAACTCGAAGAGCCAGTGGATGGAGCAAAGGGGAGCTAAAAGAAAAAGAATGTCTTGTTGAGGTTTTCAGAATAAAGTGATAGAAAGAAATGTTAGCAGGGAAATAAGAAAAGAGTTAATGAAGCATTATGAGTGAGATGTTATACATGAATGACAACGGTAGATAAAAATAATGACATTATTAAAGAGTCTATGGTCAAGAGAAGAAAAACGAGAGGTGACAGGCCTTGAGACAACAAAAGAATATAGGCCGTAAAGTCATATCCTCATTTTGAAAAATGAGTTCGTGACTCTAACGTGATTACCAAAAGGAAAAGTTAGACCCCAGAATAATAGAAATCAGTATGGATTGATGAACAAGGTAAACTAAATTTGAATTAGGGATTGGGTGATTTGATAATGATCAACATCATGAAATTTTTTGATTCTTCCGGAAATAACAGAATGGACAAGAAGAAAATTCATGAAAAATTCAGAGAATGGTCATTCAGGAAGACGCTTCCCTAAAGCAAGCAATGTGAGCAAAGTTAAGCTTAAGTTACTGTATGTGCTAGTTATACTAAGTGTCACCCTCGCGAGTAAGGAATTTTGTTATCCTTGGTACAGAAGGATTTTCGCAAGGCAAGTAAGGGTCATCGATGATGTGAAAAGACGCCAAAGATGAAGAGGTAAACTATCTATACGTAGATTATCATAGCATTAGATCCTAGTACTCCCCTAAAGGGGGGGAATATGGAGTGATGTGGCATTAAGTCAGAATTAAGTGATTTTAGTAATTATGAAATGGTAAAGGAAGAATGCGATAAAAATGAGAAAAGAGATGAGATTGCACATATTCAAATCCTACAGATATGCTACGATTCCAGAATATTATGCAAACATGACGTCGAGGAGAGGAAGTAAGGGTTCCTAACCGAGATGTTATTGATAGATAAGGAGCCAGTGCAAGACGTAGGTTAAGACAAAGGAAATAACCCAAGAAATATTACGCAAAATATTAATATGATAATGGGCCACGAGTAGTTAGTAATTATTTCAGGAAGAGGCTAGATATGGCTAGACAAGAGGATATGGTCAAATCAACAGATCGTGCAAGATAAACATAGTGAACCCCAACATGGGAAATTCAGTCTCGCAGATATGACATCGTGACCCTTGAGAAATATTCAGATAAGAGGTTGTGTAGTTAAAGGTACCGTATGAGTGTTATGGAGATAAAAGATAATGCCACTAGGAAGATAGTCAAAATATTAGTTCAAAATCAACTTACAAGCACAAGGGCGTGGAGATAAGTAACTACGAATTATTATAGGCGGGGAAGAACATAAAAAATTCCGTCCAGTATACGATGTGATAAGCTCGTAGATTTACAAGAGTCAGAGGGTCCTACCTAAGTATTACAATGAAAGACTAGCTGAGGGAATAAGGAAGAAGGCTTCAACCTAAGCAAAGTCACCGAAAGAGGAAATGGTCTTGTAACAATAGTCTCACAACAATATTATAAGCATTCTATAAGAAAGTGGCACCTACCATGGCTAATGAACGGGAAGTAAAATCAAAAGTAATATTCGAGATCATATGAGTTGCACAAAAACTCCGGCCCTACGATAAAGCCAGTTAGAAGAGTACCAACCTCCTAAGAAGTTAGTATGAAGCTCCCCCCGGGATTGTGTGTGCACCAGAGATGCAAGCAATATAATAGAGCTTCAAGTTGTGGATGTGAATTATACCTATGTGGAAGGGAGGTCATGAAAGATACAGAAGATATGATGCAATATTTTAAGCTAAGTAAGGTAAAAGTGAACAACGTACGAGATACTCAAATGCAAAAGGTTGTGAATAGTCCATACTTTGGATAAAAGGCTAGAAGAGTTGTGATTCAGTATCCAGGAATGGCAGCGGCGTCATTAGTGGCATATCTTCTAGCCTATGGTTTCTAGGTACCAAGAGGTCTAGTTAAGAGAGTAAAGAAAAGTTAGAGACGACGTGATGTCTCGCTTGATGTTCCATAATAGAATAAGAAAATCTATGGCGAAAGCAAGTTGAAGGAAGATTGCGAGTAGTATAAATAGATATGTGTAGGTCGCAAGCTAAAGTATGGTAGAGCGACAATGTTTTAGGAAGACAGGAGTAAGGATAAGAAAAGGAAAGTGAGAAGGTGACGAGAATGGATAAGTCCTCGGGATTCAACCCATGAAAACAAAGAGCTGATGGTTTCACTAAGTTATTGAAAGCTTAGAATAGCCTGAATGAACTCAAAGGAGTCTACGACTAGTAGAAAGGGTAGAATGCTTCCCTGGTAGTAGAATGAGGGTGTAATTGTGATAGATAAAGGATGACGTTTGGGCCTTCGATTGAGTAATGATTTGAAGAGGATCTAATGAATTGTATGGAATAAAAATACCCACATAAGGTGCATCACATTGGGATGCTATAAAATACGATTATTGAAGTACAATATCGCCCCTAAGTGGATCAGGAAAATCACTTCAAATATTCCTCGATGCAACGTAGGCCCTAGTGGCAATGTATTACATAAGAAGTTTCAAGTTATCAGTGGTAGATTATAGATAAGCATTGAGGTGAATCCACAATGGATGGATAAATTACAACAGTATGACATAAGATCAGGCTGTCATTCTTAAGCTGAACAGTAATGAGGAAGCATTAAAGGACTTAGATTTATACATACATGATAAGCAGCGAGAGAGTAACCTGGAGTTTGGTAGCAGACCTCAGCAACGATAAATTGAAGTAGGAGTTATGGTATATTATGACCTACCTAGATGCAGTAAAGTCATACGGATAGATAACCAGGTCTCTTTTTCACTAATACAGATAGTACCTTCAACAATAACAGAGGTATGTACAATTTTCCACACCCATCTCATTTATATCCTAACGTGATTACCAAAAGGAAAAGTAAGACCTCAGAATAATAGAAATCAGTATGGACTGGTGAACAAGGTAAACTAAACATGAATTAGGGATTGGGTGATTTGATAATGATCAACATCATGAATATTTTTTGTTCTTCCGGAAATAATAGAATGCACAAGAAGAAGATTCATGAGAAATTCAGAGAATGGACATTCAGAAAGACGCATCCCTAAAGCAAGCAACGTGAGCAAAGTTAAGCTTAAGGTACTGTATGTGCCAGTTATACTAAGTGTCACCCTCGCGAGTAAGGAATTTTGTTATCCTTGGTACAGAAGGATTTCCGCAAGGCAAGTAAGGATCATCAATGATGTGAAAAGATGCCAAAGATGAAGAGGTGAAATATCTATACGTAGATTATCGTAGCATTAGATCCTAGTACTCCCCTAAAGGGGGGAATATGGAGTGATGTGGCATTAAGTCAGAATTAATTGGTTTTATTAATTATGAAATGGTAAAGGAAGAATGCGACAAAAATGAGAAAAGAGATGAGATTGCACATATTCAAACCTTACAGATATGCTACGATTCCAGAATATTATGCAAACACGACGTCAAGGAGAGGAAGTAAGGGTTCTTACCCGAGATGTTATTGATAGATAAGGATCCAGTGCAAGACGTAAGTTAAGACAAAGGAAATAACCCAAGAAATATTACACAAAATATTTATATGAGAATGGGCCACGAGTAGTTAGTAATTGTTTCAGGAAGAGGCTAGATATGGCTAGACAAGAGGATACGGTCAAATCAACAGATCATGCAAGATAAACATAGTAAACCCCAACATGGAAAATTCAGTCTCGCAGATATGACATCGTGACCCTTGAGAAATATTCAGATAGGAGGTTGAGTAGTTAAAGGTACCGTATGAGTGTAACAAAGATAAAAGAGAAAGCCATTGGGAAGACAGTCAAAATATTAGTTCAAAATCAATCTTACAAGCACAAGGGCGTGGAGATAAGTAACTACGGATTATTATGGGAGGGGAAGAACATAAAAAATTCCGCCCAGTATACGATGTGATAAGCTCGCAGATTTACAAGAGTCAGAGGGGCCTACCTAAGTAGTACAATGAAAGACTAGTTGAGGGAATAAGGAAGAAGGCTTCAACCTAAGCACAGTCACCGAAAGAGAAAATGGTCTTGTAACAACAGCCTCACAACAATATTATAAGCATTCTATAAGAAAGTGGCACCTACCATGGCTAATGAACGGGAAGTAAAATCAAAAGTAATATTCGAGATCATATGAGTTGCACAAAAACTCCGGCCCTACGATAAAGCCAGTTAGAAGAGTACCAACCTCCTAAGAAGTCAGTATGAAGATCCCACCGGGATTTTGTGTGCACCAGGGATGCAAGCAATATAATAGAGCTTCAAGTTGTGGATGTGAATTATACCTATGTGGAAGGGAGGTCATGAAAGATACAGAAGATATGATGCAAGATTTTAAGCTAAGTAACGTAAAAGTGAACAACGTACGAGATACTCAAATGCAAAAGGTTGTGAATAGTCCATACCTAGGATAGAAGGCTAGAAGCGTTGTGATTCAGTATCCAGGAATGGTAGCGGCGTCATTAGTGGCATATCTTCTAGCCTATGGTTTCTAGGTACCAAGAGGTCTAGTTAAGAGAGTAAAGAAGAGTTAGAGACGACGTGATGTCTTGCTTGATTTTCCATAATGACATAAGGAAATCTATGGCGCAAGCAAGTTGAAGTAAGATTGCGGGTAGTATAAATAGATATTTGTAGGTCGCAAGCTAAAGTATGGTAGAGCGACAAGGTATTAGGAAGACAGGAGTAAGGATAAGAAAAGGCAAGTGAGAAGGTGACGAGAGGGGATAAGTCCTCGGGATTAAACCCATGAAAACAAAAGAGCTAATGGTTTCACTAAGTTATAGAAAGCTTAGTATAGCCTGAATGAACTCAGAGGAGTCTACGACTAGTAACAAGGGTGGAATGTTGCACTGGTAGTAGAATGAGGGTGTAATTGTGATAGATAAAGGATGACGTTTGGGCCTTTGATTGAGTAATGATTTGAAGAGGATTTCATGAATTGTATGGAATAAAAATACCCACATAAGGTTAATCACAATGGGATGCTATAAAATACGATTATTGAAGTACAATATCTCCCCTAAGTGGTTCAGGAAAATCACTTCAAATAATCCTCGATACAACGTAAGCCCTAGTGGCAATGTATTACATAAGAAGTTTCAAGTTATCGGTGATAGATTATAGATAAGCATTGATGTGAATCAACAATGGATGGATAAATTACAGCATTATGACATAAGATCAGGCTGTTATTCTTAAGATGATTAGTAATGAGGAAGCATTAAAGGACTTAGATTTATACATACATGATAAGTAGCGAGAGAGTAACCTAGAGTTTTGTAGCCGACCTCAACAACGATAAATCGAAGTAAGAGTTATGGTATGATACGCTCAAATTACACCTTAAAATAGTGTAAGCGATCGATGTCAAATATAGTAACCCAACAAGGTTGGGGTCGAATCCCACAGAGAACAATATGGAGGTGATAGGAATGCAAGAGAATTATCACTTATCGCGCAATGCCAAACAAATAAGATTTTGGTTTTGAAAGTTGTTTATAACTAAATGCTAAAATATAAACTAACCTAGAAAGCAAGTAAAATGATCAATGGCAACAAGTATGACTGCTTCGGGAATTACACTCAAGTAACGATCCAATGTATTTCACGATTTTACAAATATGAGCGAGTTTATGTTAATTAGCCACGGAGAATAATTCTAAATTAGCCTTTTCCAAAGACTAATAAGACTTCCTAATTGAATTATTCCTAACCCAGTCAAGAGATTAAGCACTCCCGGATATGGTTACAAGTAGTTCATTCCTATCCCTAGGTAGAATCTATAAAATGAGGATTAGAGCCCCAAGTTCTTGTTAATTAATCTTTCCCAACCCCAAATTATCTTTTTCAAAATTAATTCAGAGTTAATGGGTGTGTCCTAGGGTTAGCTAATCCCTTTAGAAACATTAAGAAACAAGAATAATTAAAGAAACAATAACTCACTTCATAAATATAATAAAATCATTCAATACATAAGCACAACAAGGTATTTAATCCACACTTTAAATATGTAAATTTCCAAAAACAAGATTCAAGTGTTGGAAATAAATACTACACACTTAAATATACAATACAAAGCAGGGAAATGAGGAAACAAACATAAATAGGTAAGAAAACCTTAACCACAAGAGTGAAATCTTCAAATCCCAAGTGTGTGTGCAAACCCTACCTTCACAAATGTTTTCTCTCTTCTTCTCTACTCAAAAATATATTTACAAAGCCAAAGAAATCCAAAAGATGACTGCTAGGTCGAGTATATGAGAGTAGGGATGGGAAAATGTGATTTTACATTCTTGTCCAGATCTGATGCTCGATAATCGCACTTGCGGAAAAATCCTCGCAGGTGCGACTCCGCAGGGGCGGAAGTCTGCTCGCAGGTGCGAGCTTTTGAAGCACTTGTCATTTTCCACAGGGGCGGACAATTGGTCGCACATGCGGGATCGCAGGTGCGAAATATACTCCGCAGGTGCGACTTCTGTGTGGCTGGGCTAGTCTTCGCAGGTGCGTTCATATCTTCGCAGGTGCGAGGTCGCACCTGCGACCTAAAATCCGCAAGTGCGGAATCACTGAAGCATTTTGTGCAATTTTCACCCCCTTTTGTTCAACTTTCATTCCAATTCAATACCAACCACTTCACGGCATCACTTCCCTAAAAATTAAGCAATTACACACTAATAACAACCTCAAATTATCATTGAACAATACAAAGTCTAATTAAAAGAGGCCAAAATGAGTGGTAAAATCACCACTCATCAACACATCCAACTTAGAAATTTTATTTGTCCTCAAGCAAATCAAAACTAATAACTCAATGAGGTTCTACTATGTTAAACACAAGTTGTATTGCTCGTATTCACCATTCACATTTTCCACTTAAGCACTCAAACTTATGAATTTGGTTGGTACTAATAATTAGGCTCAAGTATGCATCTTAATTGAATAACTCCCTCATTTAAAAACAATTTCAAGAAGTGCACGGGAGTTCAAAAACAATAAAGTGATAAAAAATCCTCAAGAAGTGACTCAACAATACTAGTCTACTACACATGCTCAACTCGTTTATTTTTTATTATATCAATTTCACCATTCAATCCTAATTTATGTGCCCTCACAAGAGAGAAAGAAAGTCTCAACTCAATATATTTACAATGACAACAACAACGGACATATTTACAAATACACTCACACTCACAAAGACTTTCAAGTGTTACAACCAATCATACCATAGGCTTGCCCTTATTTTAATTCATCGCATATTCAAAAATATTCGGTTGGAGATCCCATAAGGACTTTTTAAGCTTGTAACGTAGGTTTATGGAAGGGTAGGATACACATTTGGGAAAATGACTACACCCTCCTTAAACACTACTCACATTTTCCTTTCTTGTTGCGCTTTGTTTCTTTTCAAACCACATAGCCTCATTTGCATCTAGCTACCAACATAGAACCACTTTAAGCACCTCGCTACATTTCTTCAAAGCTCCCATATTTATTTACATATACACATTTCTTTTTCTCTTCCCTTTTTTTTTTTCTTTTGGAGCTTGAATAATTTCAAAAGAATCGTTTGAGGCATATATTTTGCACTCAAATGTACAACCTTACTACTTTCCATTTTGACACTACACCCCCAACTTAGGATTTTTTGCCTCATTCTCAATATTCAAGGAGGGACGGGTTCAAAAGATGAATTATTTTGCAAAAGGGAAAGGTTTGTACTGAGGTGACAAAGAAAAAGTTCAAGGCTCAAATGGGGGAACTAGTGATAATATCTATACAATGGTGGCTCGAAAGGCTAACGAGGTTTTCAAATAACACAAAGAATGCCTAAGCTCATTTCTCCAACCAAACATAATTATCATTAGCATTGAAAAACTAACCGGGCAAGTTCTAGATGATGGAAGTAGGCACAAGATTTGTTTATACAAACACTAACACACATGGCACATGAATTAATCAAGATGGATCAATTTCATTTTTTTTATAGGAGTTTAGAGCAATATTTTCGAACTAGTGTGCAAGGAGTCACTAAAAGATCCAAGAATTTATCACCAAAATTAACCTTCACCATGCAACTTACTTGTTTTCATTCAAAATTAAATTTCGGAGAGGTATTCTTAGTTCACATTTCACATTCAAGAGACTAATTTCTTTAGTACCAATTAATCCAAAAGTCTCTTCCTAGCAAAACAAAACTAATTCCCTTAAGAAAGTTGTCACACCATCTATCATAGGGACAAGTCACCCCGTTCAATTCAAAAATTATTCCTTGGGAAAGAACCGTAGCATGAAGAAAACCCAAGGAAGTATTATTACGGAAATAAACCAACTACTAAAGATAAAACTAAAAAAAAAAGCTAAAAATATAACCAACTACTAAAGAAAATAAACCAATCACACCAAGCTTAGCAAAAATCATAGATATACTCCACAACAAGCTCGACAAGGGCACATAATATCCATACATGACAACGAAGCCCGACAAGGGCACATAACAATGTCACAAACTATATCATGAAAGATAAAATGTACAAAAGCCACCCCCAACTTGAAACGTTGCAGTGTCCTCACTGCACAATAACAAAATAAATAGCAAAGTTTGAGGGTCTCCCTGAGGTCTACATCATACTAGCAGACTACATGAGAAAGGGATGGTCAATGCTACTGAGAACTCTCGTCGTCGTCATCATCATCATCATCGGCATCATCTGCATCGGACATGAACGAGTAGTCCTCGATATCATCAGCATCAGCAACTACCAGCTTCTTGCTCGGCTGCCCCCACTGGAAGATTACTTTTACCCCCCTCCACACCTTGACTAGAAGCTTACCTTTCCTCTTGTTCTTCTCCTTCTCTTTGTCAAATGAAGCCTGCAGGGCAACATGTGTCGTGGCAAGGCTAGTGTAGGCAGATTCCATCTGTGTCAGAGAAGCAGCCATCTTGTCCTGAGAGTCAAAGTACTTCTTCATCTCGGCCCGGGAGTAGTAGTCAAGTGTGGGTTGTGGCTGTGAAGTGGAAGGTCCGGTGGGGAGCTTGGACACTAGGTCCCGCAGGGTGACTCTCGCACCTGCGAAAATTTATCCGCACCTGCGGTTACGCACGTGCAAAGAATGAACCGCTCCTGCGACGAAAACCGCACTTGCAGCAAGGGGGCCGCCTCTACGAGACCGCACCTGCGGAAGCCAGACCGCAGGTGCGAAAATCACCGCGCTCAGCACAAAATGTGAAAATTTTGCGATCGCATTGTTGCTCGCAAAAGTACATCTGTGATCGCAGAGTTGCTTCTAGGCATCGCAGACTTGGGAAGATTGCCCAGTGAAATTTTTGTCCCTCTTTTGCACTGCGTTTGGCCACTCGGTACCCCCGACCTGCTCAATTCAACTCCGAAAAATGTGAAACTTGGCAGATTGGTTAGAAAAAATACAATAAGCTATTCTAAAAGAGAAAATTTCAAAAATGACCAAAACGATGGGTTTCCTCCCACCAAGAGCCGCATTTAACGTCGTGGCATGACACAAGTCAACTTTACCACTTTTCTCGCCACTTGGATAATATGAATTGGGTACCTAGCTTGGAATCAAGCTTGTGACCACGGGCGGTGGGCGATGGTAAATATATGACCGAGCCAAGCCTTAATTTCTTCATTTTGCACTTCTTGGATCTCATGTGAGGCATGTCATTTTGCTTTCTTGGTTCCTCAAATTGCAAGATGTATGGTAAGAACTTTTTCTACTCGCAACGCTCCATTGACTCTTGTAGTTCGACTTCCGTTTTACCACACAATTTCAATGTTGAAAAATGCTTGGAATGTGCCTTCGATCCTCCAACTTGCAAATTTTTCTGAATTTTGACATCCTCATTTTCCCCCGGAATAGAGTCAATTTCAACCAAATTTTCAATCACCCCGGTTGACTTTAATTCCATATATTTGTTGGCATCACTAACACTCATGGAGTCGGTTGGCGGATGTTCAAGGCTTGATTCCTCAAAGTAACACTCACTCTCACCCTCGAAATTAGACTCTTCTTGGCTTCCATCTACACTTTCAACTTGAGAGGCATGGTGAGCCTCCATTAATGTTCGCATTTGATCCTCCAAAGTGCATATGTGCTCATCATTTTGAGTCACTTCATTCTTCAATTCCTCGAGTACAAAATTGTGTTTTTCCTCATTTTCAAGAACGGCCTCCAATATGAGCATTATCCTCTCATTTTGAGCATTTGAGAGTTCTTCTTGGTTTTGTTCAAGTACCAAGGAAGAATTTTCAACTTCAACCTCTAAGGAAGGTTCTTGGTTATCACTCACCTCCAAGACTTTTTGAACCCTCGAAGCTTCAACCATAGCATCCATTTGTGAGTGCAACCTTTCAAGTACCAAATCATTTTCGAGACTAGTCTCCAAAAGTTCTTCCAAGGCCTTTTGCTCATGGTTTCCTTCTTCAAGTAGGCACTCCAACATGAGCTTGAACTCTCCACTTCTACCATGCTCACTTCCCTCCACTTCTTCACCCCTAAAATTTCCATCACAAAAAGTAGAACCGTCATAGTGGGGGCTTGGGGAAGGGAAGGACAAATATGAAAAATCATAACAATGACCATTTTGGCGACCACACCTATCACAAATACTCCACTCATGGGTTTGAGATAGTGCACACAATCCATCCCCAGGAGAGTTTAAACAATTTTTTCACGAGTGTGGCCCTCCACAATAAGGACACGGCTCATCAAAGTATGAACAACTACCATCCGACCAATTTTCATATATGATGCCATATTTTTTTTACTGAAAAATTAAGAAAATAAACAAAAAAAATAATTACACAAATATTCACAAGTTTGGATCAAAGCACTTAAGCTTACTTCTCCAACAACCTAAGTTACGCCAATTGTTCCCCGGCAACGGCGCCAAAATTTGATGAGCTCAAATTACACCTTAAAATAGTGTAAGTGATCGATGTCAAATATAGTAACCCAACAAGATTGGGGTCGAATCCCACAGAGAACAATATGGAGGCGATTAGGAATGCAAGAGAATTATCACTTATCGCACAATGCCAAACAAATAAGATTTTGGTTTTGAAAGTTGTTTATAACTAAATGCTAAAATATAAACTAACCTAGAAAGCAAGTAAAATGATCAATGGCAACAAGTATGACTGCTTTGGGAATTACACTCAAGTAACGATCCAATGTATTTCACGATTTTACAAATATGAGCGAGTTTATGTTAATTAGCCACGGAGAATAATTCTAAATTAGCCTTTTCCAAAGACTAATAAGACTTCCTAATTGAATTATTCCTAACCCAGTCAAGAGATTAAGCACTCCCGGATATGGCTACAAGTAGTTCATTCTTATCCCTAGGTAGAATCTATAAAATGAGGATTAAAGCCCCAAGTTCTTGTTAATTAATCTTTCCCAACCCCAAATTATCTTTTTCAAAATTAATTCGGAGTTAATGGGTGTGTCCTAGGGTTAGCTAATCCCTTTGGAAACATTAAGAAACAAGAATAATTAAAGAAACAATAACTCACTTCATAAATATAATAAAATCATTCCATACATAAGCACAACAAGGTATTTAATCCACACTTTAAATATGTAAATTTCCAAAAACAAGATTCAATTGTTGGAAATAAATACTACACACTTAAATATACAATACAAAGCAAGAAAATGAGGAAACAAATATAAATGGGTAAGAAAACCTTAACCACAAGAGTGAAATCTTCAAATTCCAAGTGTGTGTGTGCAAACCCTACCTTCACAAATATTTTCTCTCTTCTTCTCTACTCAAAAATATATTTACAAAGCCAAAGATATCCAAAAGATGACTGCTAGGTCGGGTATATGAGAGTGGGGATGGGAAAATGTGATTTTACATACTTGTCCAGATCTGATGCTCGATAATCATACCTGCGGAAGAATCCTCGCCGGTGCGACTGCAGGGGCAGAAGTCTGCTCGCAGGTGCGAGCTTTTGAAGCACTTGTCATTTTCCGCAGGGGCGGACAATTGGTCGCACCTGCGGGATAGCAGGTGCGAAATATACTCTGCAGGTGCGACTTCTGTGTGGCTGCACTGGTCTTCGCAGGTGCGTTCATATCTTCGCAGGTGCGAGGTCGCACCTGCGACCTAATATCCGCAGGTGCGGAATCATTGAAGCATTTTGTTAAATTTTCACCCCCTTTTGTTCAACTTTCATTCAAAATTCAACACCAACCAATTCACGACATCACTTCCCTAAAAATTAAGCAATTACACACTAATAACAACCTCAAATTATCATTGAAAAATACAAAGTCTAATGAAAAGAGGAAAAAATGAGTGGTAAAATCACCACTCATCAGTGTATTATGACCTACCTAGATGTAGTAAAGTCATATGGATAGATAACTAGGTCTTTTTTTCACTAATACAGATAGTACCTTCAACAATAACATAGGTATGTACAATTGGCCACACCCATCTCATTTATGCCCTATGGGGGCTAACAAAAGTAGTATAAGAGAAGGAAAATAGTATAAGAGAAGGACGGGTATAAGGATCTGGCTGGGGTTAGAGTGATGCAAAATGATGAATGGATTGTTTGCGTTAGTTGACATTTGTGAAGGATATTGCAAACGTTCTAATAGATGGTGCAATCTAAAATAATACTGCTAGATATGAGTACTACATGGATAGGCACTGGAATCCTGGAAGGGATAAATATTACCTTAGTGTGGCTCTCGTCCCTAGTAGATAGAAAATGTTAGGCAACTCGAAGTGCCAGTGGATGGAGAAAAGGGGAGCTAAAAGCAAAAGAATGTCTTGTTGAGGTTTTCAGAATAAAGTGATAGAAAGAAATGTTAGCAGGGAAATAAGAAGAGAGTTAATGAAGCATTATGAGTGAAATGTTATACATGTATGACAACGATAGATAAAAAAATGACAGTGTAACAGAGTCTATAGTCAAGGGAAGGAAAACGAGAGGTGACAGAACTTGAGAATACAAAATAATATAGGCCATAAAGTCATATCCTCATTTTAAAAAATGAGTTCATGACTCTTACGTGATTACTAAAAGGAAAAGTTAGACCCCAGAATAATAAAAATCAGTATGGACTGGTGAACAAGGTAAACTAAACATGACTTAGGGATTGGGTGATTTTATAATGATCAACATCATGAAAATTTTAGATTCTTCCGGCAATAACAGAATGGACAACATAAGAAGATTCATGACAAATCCAGAGTATGGTCATTCAGGAACACGCTTCCCAAAAGCAAGCAATGTGAGCGAAGTTACGCTTAAGGTACTGTATGTGCCAGTTATACTAAGTGTCACCCTCGTGAGTAAGGAATTTTTTATCCTTAGTACAGAAGGATTTCCGCAAGGCAAGTAAGGGTCATCGATGATGTTAAAAGACGCCAAAGATGAAGAGCTTAACTATCTATACATACATTATCGTAGCATTAGATCCTAGTACTCCCCTAAAGGGGGGAATATGGAGTGATGTGACATTACGTCAAAATTAAGTGGCTTTAGTAATTATGAAATGGTAAAGGAAGAATGCGATAAAAATGCAAAAAGAGATGAGATTGCACATATTCAAATCCTACAGATATGTTACGATTCCAGAATATTATGCAAACACGACGTCAAGGAGAGGAAGTAAGGGTTCCTACCCGAGATGGTATTGATAGATAAAGCCAGTGTAAGACATAAGTTAAGACAAAGGAAATAACCCAAGAAATATTACGCAAAATATTGATATGAGAATGGGCCACGAGTAGTTAGTAGTTTTCAAGAAGAGGCTAGATATGGCTAGACAAGAGGATACAGTCAAATCAACCGATTGTGCAAGATAAACATAGTGAACCCCAACATGGGAAATTCAGTCTCGCAGATATGACATCGTGACCCTTGAGAAATATTCCGATAGGAGGTTGAGTAGTTAAAGGTACCGTATGAGTGTTACGGAGATAAAAGAGAATGCCACTTGGAAGATAGTCAAAATATTAGTTCAAAAGCAATCTTACAAGCACAAGGGCGTGGAGATAAGTAACTATGGAATATTATAGGCGGGGAAGAACATAAAAAATTCCGTCCAGTATACCATGTGATAAGCTCGCAGATTTACAAGAGTCAGAGGGTCCTCCCTAAGTAGTAATTTGAAAGACTAGCTGAGGGAACAAGGAAGAAGGCTTCAACCTAAGCACAGTGAAACAGGAAATGGTCTTGTAACAACAGTATCACAACAATATTATAAGCATTCTATAAGAAAGTGGAACCTACCGTGGCTAATGAACGAGAAGTAAAATCAAAAGCAATATTTGAGATCATATGAGTTGCACAAAAAATCTGGCCCTAGGATAGACCCAGTTAGAAGAGTACCAACCTCATAAGAAGTCAAATGAATCTCCCACCAGATTGTGTATGCACCAGAGGTGCAAGAAATATAATAGATCTTCAAGTTGTGGATGTGAATTATACATATGTGGAAGGGAGGTCATGAAAGAGATAGAAGATATGATTCAAGATTTTAAGCTAAGTAAGGTAAAAGTGAACAACGTACGAGATACTCAAATGTAAAAGGTTATGAATAGTCCATACTTCGGATAGAAGGCTATAAGCGCTGGGATTCAGTATCCAGGAATGATATTGGCGTTGTTAGTGGCATATCTTCCAGCCTATTGTTTATAGGTACCAAGAAGTCTAGTTAAGAGAGTAAAAAAGAGTTAGAGACGATGTGATGTCTCGCTTTATGTTCCATAATGGAATAAGGAAATCTATGACGCAATCAAGTTGAAGGAAGATTGCGAGTAGTATAAATAGATATGTGTAGGCCGCAAGCTAAAGTATGGTAGAGCGACAATGTTTTAGGAAGACAGGAGTAAGGATAAGAAAATGAAAGTGAGAAGGTGACGAGAATGGATAAGTCCTCGGGATTAAACCCATGAAAACAAAAGAGCTAATGGTTTCACTAAGTTATAGAAAGCTTAGTATAGCCTGAATGAACTCAGAGGAGTCTACGACTAGTAACAAGGGTGGAATGTTGCCCTGGTAGTAGAATGAGGGTGTAATTGTGATAGATAAAGGATGACGTTTCGGCCCTCAATTGAGTAATGATTTGAAGAGGATCTAATGAATTGTATGGAATAAAAATACCCAGATAAGGTGCATCATATTGGGATGCTATAAAATACGATTATTGAAGTACAATATCGCCCCTAAGTGGATCAAGAAAATCACTTCAAATATTCCTCGATGCAACGTAAGCCTTAGTGGAAATGTATTACATAAGAAGTTTCAAGTTATCAGTGGTAGATTATAGATAAGCATTGCGGTGAATCCACAATGGATGGATAAATAACAACAATATGACATAAGATCAGGTTGTCATTCTTAAGATGAACAGTAATGACGAAGCATTAAAGGACTTAGATTTATACATACATGATAAGGAGCGAAAGAGTAACCTAGACTTTGGTAGCAGACCTCACCAACGATAATCGAAGTAAGAGTTATGGTATATTATGACCTACCTAGATGCAGTAAAGTCATACGGATAGATAACCAGGTCTCTTTTTCACTAATACAGATAGTACCTTCAACAATAACAGAGGTATGTACAATTGGCCACACCCATCTCATTTATACCCTTTGGGGGATAACAAAAGTAGTATAAGAGAAGGACGGGTATCAGGATCCGGCTGGGGTTAGAGTGATCAATAATGATGGATGAATTGTTTGCGTTAGTTGACATTTGTGAAGGATATTGCAAACGTTCTAATAGATGGTGCACTCTAAAATAATACAGCTAGATATGAGTACTACATGGATAGGCACTGGAATCCTGGAAGGGAAAAATATTACATTAGTGTGGCTCTCGTCCCTAGTAGACAGAAAATGTTAGGTAACTCGAAATGCCAATGGATGGAGAAAAGGGGAGTTAAAAGCAAAGGAATGTCTTGTTGAGGTTTTCAGAACAAAGTGATTGAAAGAAATGTTAGCAGGGAAATAAGAAGAGAGTTAATGAAGCATTATGAGTGAGATGTCATACATGGATGACATCGGTAGATAAAAAAATGACACTATTACAGAGTTATAGTCAAGAGAAGGAAAATGAGAGGTGACAGGCTTTGAGACAACAAAAGAATATAGGCCGTAAAGTCATATCCTCATTTTGAAAAATGAGTTCGTGACTTTAACGTGATTACCAAAAGGAAAATTTAGACCCACGAATAATAGAATTCAGTATGGACTGGTGAACAAGGTAAACTAAACAAGAATTAGGGATTGGGTGATTGGATAATGATCAACATCATGAAAATTTTAGATTCTTCCGGCAATAACTGAATGGAAAACAGAAGAAAATTCATGAGAAATTCAGAGAATGGTCATTCAGGAAGACGCTTCCCTAAAGCAAGCAATGTGAGCAAACTTAAGCTTAAGGTGTTGTATGTGCCAGTTATACTAAGTGTCACCCTCGCGAGTAAGGAATTTTTTTATCCTTGGTACAGAAGGATTTTCGCAAGGCAAGTAAGGGTCATCGATGATGTGAAAAGACGCCAAAGATGAAGAGGTAAAATATCTATACGTAGATTATCGTAGCATTAGATCCTAGTACTCCTCGAAAGGGGGGAATATGGAGTGATGTGACATTAAGTCAGAATTAGGTGGTTTTATCAATTATGAAATTGTAAAGGAAGAATGCGATAAAAATGAGAAAAGAGATGAGATTGCACATATTCAAATCCTACAGATATTCTAGGATTCCATAATATTTTGCAAACACGGCGTCAAGGAGAGGAAGTAAGGGTTCCTACCCGAGATGTTATTGATAGATAAGGAGCCAGTGCAAGACATAAGTTAAGACAAATGATATAAACCAAGAATGATTACGCAAAATATTGATATGAGAATGGGCCACGAGTAGTTAGTAATTGTTTCAGGAAGAGCCTAGTTATGGCTAGACAAGAGGATACGGTCAAATCAACAGATCATGCAAGATAAACATGGTGAAACCCAACATGGGAAATTCAGTCTCGCAGATATGACTTCGTGACTCTTGATAAATATTCAGATAGGAGGTTGTGTAGTTAAAGGTACCGTATGAGTGTTATGGAGATAAAAGAGAATGCCACTGGGAAAACAGTCAAAATAATAGTTCAAAAGCAATCCTACAAGCACAAAGGCATGGAGATAAGTAACTACGGATTATTATAGGCGGGGAAGAACATAAAAAATTATGTTCAGTATATGATGTGATAAGCTCGTAGATTTACAAGAGTCAGAGGGTTCTCCCTAAGTAGTACAATGAAAGACTAGCTGAGGGAATAAGGAAGATGGCTTCAACCTAAGCACAGTCACCTAAAGAGGAAATGGCCTTGTAACAACAGTCTGACAACAAAATTATAAGTACTCTATAAGAAAGTGGAACCTACCATGGCTAATGAACGGGAAGTAAAATCAAAAGTAATATTCGAGATCATATGAGTTGTAAATAAACTCCGGCCCTACGAGAGAGCCAGTTACAAGAGTACCAGCCTCATAACAAGTCAGTATAAAGCTCTCACCGGATTGTGTATGAACCAGAGGTGCAAGCAATATAATAGAGCTTCAAGTTGTATATGTGAATTATACCTATGTGGACGGGAGGTCAAGAAAGAGATAGAAGATATGATGCAATATTTTAAGTTAAGTAAGGTAAAATTGAACAACGTACATGATACTGAAATGCAAAAAGTTGTGAATAGTCCATACTTCGGATAGAAGGATAGAAGCGATGGGATTCAGTATCCAGGAATAGTTGCGGCGTCGTTAGTGGCATATTTTCTAGCCTATGGTTTCTAGGTACCAAGAGGTCTAGTTAAGAGAGTAAATAAGAGTTAGAGACGATGTACTTGATTTTCCACAATGACATAAGGAAATATGCGGCGCAAGCAAGTTGAAGGAAGATTGTGAGTAATATAAATAGATATGTGTAGGTCGCAAGCTAAAGTATGGTAGAGCGACAAGGTTTTAGGAAGACAGGAGTAAGGATAAGAAAAGGCAAGTGAGAAGGTGAAGAGAATTGATGAGTCCTCGGGATTAATGATCACGCTCAACTATGTCTACTAAAAGACTAAACGGGCGTTGCAAATATAATCCGGGGTATTATGCCTAGAGTCGATCCCACAGGGAATTTACGTATCAATCAAGNATGATAAAGGTCTAAGGTTATGGTTTCCCCCGTTGGTGAACTTACTTCTCGGATACTTCTTATAGTTTGATTAGTTGTCTCTATCAATCATGAACACTCTATCTACCATAAATCTCTCTCAAGAATTATGATAATTTACTAGACGCACTCTCTCAAGTTAAGCTAGCTAGATTGCATTATCGTTCACTTTAGATTGCACCCGAGGTATCGTTATCTCTAATCCA
>ML348586.1:0-107867 GCA_005239505.1 Nicotiana paniculata | reverse complement strand
AAGCAAGAGAACGCTTCGCGTTTTCTTATCTTCTTCCCGCCCTAGGAGTAGCACAAAAAGAGGTATTAGCATTATTGACCCAATGATAAAGTACTAACACCTTCCTCGTTGGGGCTCCGCGCACTGGGAAAAGACTGACGCGACGGGAAACCGGCCACTAGTTACAAAGCTCCAATAAGGTATCGAGAGGGCTATCACAGTCAGGTGCGAATTGATTACCCCTATTTGTAAACTACCCCTCTTCCTATTTAGGGAGTTGAGGCGAAAAATGGCTTGATGAACCGTTCGCCACGCACCGGCCACATTCACTTGCTTATCGTAGAGGCTGTAAGTACACAGTGCCCCACAAGTAGGCTGCTTTTTCCGGAACGCAGTCCGAGATAACCGTAACCGTGTATATATAGAAATATATCTTCGATGCTGTCATTTCGAAATGTCCGCTTCAACCGCTGTTTCACCTCCCAAAGAGCAAAGTTGGCTTGATGAGCGCAGATGAGGAAGCGGGAGCAAGAAAACCAATAATCTCTTTCTTGTCCTTCTACTTAAGGTTAAGGGGCAAAGAGAAGCGCTTTTGCTGCTGAGAAAGCGAACGGTCAGCGCGAAGGTTCAAGACTTAGCCGAGCGGTCGACGGATTTTTGCTTTTTTCTTTTTCGTATTGTGAATGTATTGGCATGACCTCTCCATAAGATATGAATTATGAGTTATGAGGGGAAATAGTGGGGTGCGGACAAGATATTTTGTATTTTTTGATCAATTTGTGCGTACATTCAATTTTTATGAAGTATGGTTGCCGTTACATAATATTAGATCAATTCTAGAAAATACGTATATAAAATACCTAGTATAGCGAAGGGACCATGGGTTCACGTACCCCGTACTGTAGGCTATAGATTTGTCCCTGCTTACCACCAATATAGTTAGTTGGTTACTAATAAGTAGGGATTTTGACAGCTTATTTGTTCTCTTTTACTTGTGTTTAGCTCAAAAATGCTTAAAGGTATCCCCGAGAACTAATGAAATGAGCTTTCTTGCAGGAATATTAGGAAACGAGCCAAAAAAGTAAATATCAACTCAAAAAGGAATCAAAGTTGGACAAGGACCAAAACAAGGCAAAATTGCTTACATTGTGAACCGCATAATACTGTGTGCGGCCATAAACAATGAAGGAACCCTGTCAAAATCAGCTTCAGAGTATGCGGACCGCATAATTTTGGTGCGGCCGCAGAAGAGAGATTCAGAGACTTGGGATTATGGGAAATCGAAGGAATGCAGACCACACCATTATTGTGCGACCTCAAGAACCAAAGTGCGGCCGCACTCACTAATATGCGGACCGTAGGAGAAGAGAATCAGAGAGCCTTGAAGTGAAGAAGTGCGGACCGCATGATTATTATGCGGCCGCAGAAGCTAGTATGCGGCCGCACTCATAAATGGGCCGGTCCGCAGAAGCAGGTCCAAGTCCCAGCCCAAGTCAAGTGTGCGCCCGCACTCAGAATGTGCGGTCCGCACAATTGAAGTGCGGCCGCATCGCACTTTTATGCGACTGCAGAAGGCCTAGTTGACCAGTCAAGCTCATAGTGCGGACCGCACTCAGAATTATGCGGTCGCACAACATCCGCAGGGTATTTTTGTCAGATATTTTCAACTTAGTGTAAATATGACTTTTTGTCATTTTTAGGTTAAGTTTAGTTTTGGGAGAGCACCTGAGCTGTTTTCTTTACTGCTTTAAGTAATTTTGTACTAGATTTGTCTTCACACATTAGATTTTCATCCCATAATTAATTATTATGGATTCTATCTTTATTTCTTCTTTAATTTCTGCATTTTTCATGAGTAGCTAAATTTCTAACTAGGATTGTGACCCAATCCTAGTGTGGGTATTTAATGGGTATTTGATTTAGGGCTTGTTTGTGATTGGGTTAGTGATATTTAGCCTAGTTCTTGCTTGAACTCAAGAATTAATGGTTGCAATCATTGATCATGCCTAATTGGCTTAGTCTCTTCTTGAGAAAGAGAGACTAAGTCTAGGAAAACTTGGCTAACAAGGAATTGGGGTGAACTCAAGAAATTGATAGCCCCAATTAAAGGGTTGAATCTAGAGATAGTAAGACCCGACTTGAGCATTTATCACTTGTTTTGTGCAATACCCATTTTGAACTTGAGAAAACCAAATTGGGCAAAATTACTCAAAACTACTAAGAGGTATAGAGTGAGTATTCAAGTGTGATTGCTAGATTACAACCCCGACCAATCAAACTTGCCCTAGAGTTTACAGCCTATTAGGTAACCACCTAGGTGGAAGTCACGACCCTAGATCCTTTTATCATTTGAAAAACAACAAAACATACATTTAATAGAACAAATTAGAAGGAGAACAACAATCAATATTGTGGAAGTGTAATTTAGGTCAAAACATACATTCACACTAGATATACACCTAATCCCTATTCTAACTTCCCGTGGATTCGATCCCGACCTACGTTGTGTTTATTATTGCATCGACCGCCTCACTACCTAATTGTGGTGTAGGTTTTGCCGAGATCAATTTTGGCGTCGTTGCTGAGAGTTAAACGGAGTTAGTTATATATCTAGGTTTTTGTGTGCTTTGTCTTTCTTTCCTTCCGAGTCACTAATTTTATTTTTGAATTGCTTATAGGTACGAAAATGGCTCTCAACAACGAGCCCATCGGGAATTTGCCATTGGGGGAGGAGGTGGACGATGATCAAGGAGATGAGATTCATCCCGAACCTCAAACAAGCAGGCAAGGCTGACCGCCTCATGATAATATCCCCAACCCTCCCCCACCTCCACCAAGAGCGACAGCGAAAATGGTGTTTCTGAACGAGGGTTATGCTAGTGCTATAGTCTCGCCTCGTATTAGGGAGGGCAACTTCCAAATCACCAACGTGATGCTTACACCGCTTGAGCAACGCAGTTTCTTCACCGGAGCTCTAAGCCAAAATGCTTACAAGCATCTCAAAGGGTTCGTCGATACTTGTTAGGGAGCAAGCAAACAAATGTTTCGGAGGAGCACTATGTTTGAGGATATTTCCCTTTTCTCTACACGGAAAGGCTTTGGACTGGTTCGAGAGATTACCCAATCATCCCATCTATAATTTGGATGAGTTGGCCGAAAAGTTCATTGCCAAATTCTTCTCTCCGGAGGCACATAACTACACTATGGGATGAAATTTTAGCGTTCAAGCAAGAGCCCAATGAGCTATTGCACGAGATTTGGGAAAGATATCGTACCGTGGTTAAGGAGTTCCCGAATAATGATATGACTGAGACCATGATCCAACAAACCTTCTACAGGGGGATCAACAAAAAGAATCAATGTGTGGTAAATCAACTCGCCGTCGGTAACTTCATGAACACGCCTTATGACGAAGCTAGTGAAATTTTGGATGAGATGGCGGGTACTCTGTCGGCGTGGCAAAGTAGGGCCAATGTTCCTCAAGGTGACCCAAATTTTATTCATCTACACAAGGATGACAATCATGGGCAAGCTATTGCCGATGACAATCAAAATGAACCAATTGGTCGGCTCAGCTTCAACAAGTTCAAGGGCCAAAACAAGTGAATTCTATGGAAGGGGTGAATATGATGATGAACAAGAGACGGCAAAGAGGTGAACAAGTACAAAACTATCCGGAATAATTTGAACAAGAAGATAGTGGGTATGACCAAGGTGATTCATATAATGAGCAAGAAGAAGAAGTGCAATATGTCAACAGTTATCAAGGTCAAAGAAACAATACTCAAAATAAACAACAATGGAGATCACAAAGAAACCAAGGAAATTGGAACAACTAAATCCACCAAGACAATTAGAGTGGTGGCAACAACAAAAATCAAGGCAATTGAGGAAATAATAGTAATCAAGGCAATTGGAGTAATCAAGGAAACCAAGGCAATTGGGGAGGAAATAACCAAAGTAATTGGGTTGGCAACAATCAAAGCAATTGGGGAGGCAACAACAATCAAGGGGGTTGGAACAATAATAGTCAAGGGAATCGGGAGTCAGGCTTTCAAAGGCCCCCAATGTATCAACAACCAAGCAACCGCCTCCATATCCGTCACAAGGTTCTAGTTCTTCCAATAGTGAAATGAGACGTATTGAAAATATGTTCAAGCAAATGATGGAGAAAAATGACGACTCCGATGCCCAATTAGCATCCCACAACACTTCCATCCACAATTTGGAGGTGCAACTTGGACAAATCTCTCAAGCGTTAAACACTCGCCCTAAGGGGGCACTACCTAGTGATACGGTGGTGAACCCTAAGGGTGGGAACAATACGGGGCATGCAATGGCCGTAACAACAAGAAGCGAAATAGGTGGACTCAAGTACCTCAAACCAATGAAGAAATATGGATGATGATCTGTTGGTTCAAGAAGATAACATGCCAAGTAATGTGGTCCAGGCCAACGAAGAAGTGAGGATTGACATTGATGAAAGTGTGGAGGAGACATAAGAAGAAGTGAACCCGTCTAGGGAACATGTGATTGACATACCGGATCCGGTAGTGCAAAAGGCCAAGGTACCCATGCCAAGGCCTCCTCATCCATATCCTTAAAACCTCGAAAAGAAAAACAATGAGAATCAGTTCAAGAAATTTATTGATATGATGAAGAGTTTGTCCTTAAATGTGCCGTTGGTTGAAGCCCTAGAACAAATGCCGGGATATGCTAAGTTCATGAAGGATTTGGTAACAAAGAAGAGATCAATGAATTGTAAAACTGTCACGACCCAAACTGATGAGCCGCGACAGGCACCCGGTACCTTACTCAACCGAGTACCAACGTAACATATGTTTATTATTACATCATCATAGGTAAGTGGGCCAGAAGGGGCGTCATAAGATAACCAGAGTAAACATGAGGGAATACCCGACATAGAACGACCCAACCTAATATAGAAACTCATACCGGTGACGTACGAGCCTATAAGGCCAATATGATCCATTATATACTTAAAATATAGGTCGACAAGGCCATACATGTATTCTTATACATGACATCTGTCTACAACCCTCTAAGAGTACACGTCTTAGAGGCTTTATGACATAAGTATCATAAAGGTCGGGAGCGGTCCCCTCCATACCAAACAATAAACGTCTAAATCATACTGACCAAACAAGCAACTCCGGAGCAAATGGAGCACACCAACATCTTCCGCTGAGCTGATAGCCTACTTGGAGGACTCTCGACCTGTCTATCGGGACCTGCAGGCAAGAAAGTCAGTGTCCCCAGGCAAAAGGGATGTCAGTACAAATAGTGTACCGAGTATGTAAGGAATGAAAATCAGTAAACTATACATGGGAGTAACATGGAGTAAAGGACTCAATATGTATATCTGAATTGATGTGTGAATCATTTAATATTATAACGTCATGCATATGCATATAAATGTGATACCATGCATGTGTATATTCTTTCATAACACCATCAAGCCTTTGAGAGCATCCCATCATATTATTTCGACCATTATGGGCAAATCGTCAACGTATACCAACTGATCAGGTGGTGGTGCATATATAACGGCGTAAACTTTTCCCGTATCCCATATTCATATAAATACATATATATACATATATATGCGTATATAACCCCATCTGGTCATGGGTCAATGTACATGTATAAATGAATGCAATGCATGAGAAAGTACGTCAATAAAATCTCTCGGAACGTCATAAGACCATTATGCCTCTGATTAATATTATGAAATAAACTTTATCAACTTACGTATTTTCTAAGACCCATGAAAAAATGTTATGATAATAAGACATATGTGAAATCAAGAACATAAGCATCTCTAGTCAATGAATAGAGTCATTTATGGAAGTTGTGCATTTGCTCATTTCGTTTGTATCGTATGGATCATGCCAAAAGGAAAGAAGAGATAGATTTAACATACCTAAGTCCATTCTCTTGACAATCCCTCTAATACACGTCAATTGCGACAACACGTAACGGATGATCGAAGTAGGGAAAAATCCGTATGATATTCTTGATATCATAGCATGTTATTTCTTATCCGACTAATATTTACTCCATTGAAAGATAACACTTGCAATGATGAATAACCATTGAACTTGTTAATCACCCAACGTTGCTGGTCTATAATCTAAAGTGGCAAGCATGCCATAACTCCATTCATATTCTCCAAGTTATATTATCACTAAAGAGATCAAGCAAATGTAATTATCCAAGAATTCTATACGTGTAAACAAGTCATCTTATGCCTTATGACTCATCATTTATATTGCCACTTTGGCTTAGCTTGATGCCAAGTGGCAGCCCCAAAAAAGATCTTTATCCACTTAATCATAATTATCCCCACAATTAATCAATTATCCACATAATTAAAAATTATCTCAAATTACTACTCACTTTTAACGCAATTTATATACCTTACTATCATGGTCATGTGGTATCTTGTATGACGCTAGTCCATAAATACTGGGTATTATAGCTCGAACCGTACTTTATCCTAAATTGACAAACTTTGATGAAACTCACTTTCTTTGATTTGCTTACTCTCTCACTTTTACGAATTTACTTATCATTTGTTTGAAATAGCATAATATTTTTAACCTCAAAATAATCTTATTCCCGAGCTTGCGTCGATTAACTTACGACGAAACTTTAACATATGAAAATGCGGGATATAGCATCTCATTTCCGAACTTCCATCAATTTACTTATGGCGTACTTTCACATAGAAAAATATGGGGTGTAACAGAAACAATCATATGACACATCAAGTGAGTGCTATTGTGCACTCCATGGCTCAAAAATTGGAAGACCCCGGCGCCTTCACAATCCCGTGCACTATTGGGAGCGCCGGTGTTGCCAAAGATTTATGTGATTTGGGAGCAAGCATTAACTTGATGCCCTACTATATGTTCAAAAATTTGGGGATTGGGAAACTAAGACCCACACCTATGAGGCTACAAATGGTGGATCGGACAATGAAAAGTCCATTGGGGATAATTGATGATGTGTTAGTTCGGGTCGACAAATTCACCCTTCCAGCGTACTTTGTGATCCTTGATTGTGAGGTTGAATACGAGGTTCCTATTATCTTGGGAGACCTTTCCTTGCTACGGGGAAGGATCTAGTTGATGTGGAAGCCGGTGAACTCACCTTCCAGGTGGACGATGAAAAAGTGTTGTTCCATATATGCAAATCAATGAGGCAACCAAATAGCATCGAAGTTTGTTCGTTCGTGGATCTAGTGACCGAAGTAATTGTTGATGAAACAAGTGTTGTGATGAATGTTGAGGACACCTTGGAAGCTGTGTTGCTAAATCATGATGAGGATGATAAGGAAGGCTTTGTAGAATATGTCAATTCTTTGCGAGGAATGAGATCATATACTTATGAGCCAAGAAAATATTCCTTGGACGTTGCGAATCGGAAGACTCGTCCAACAAAGCCCTAAATCGAGGAGCCTCCCACCCTGGAGTTAAATCCTTTGCCTTCACACCTCAGTTATGAGTTTCTTGGCCCTTGTTCCACTTTACCTGTTATTCTTTCCTCGTGTTTAACTAACGTGCATGTAGACTCTACCTTGGCGGTACTCCAAAGGAGGAAGAAATATATAGGTTGGACATTGGCGGATATTCAAGGTATAAGCCACGCCTTTTGCATGTACAAAATTATTTTGGAGGAGGATGCCAAACCTTCCGTGGAACATCAAAGGCGATTGAATGAAGCTATGCAAGTGTTAGTGAAGAATGAGATCATCAAATGGTTCGATGCAGGGTTGTTTACCCTATTTTCGATAGCTCGTGGACCTCTCCGATGAAATGTGTCCCAAAGAAAGGGGCATGACTGTGATAACAAATGAAAAAAATAAATTGATCCCCACAAGAATTGTCACCGGGTGGAGAGTGTGCATGGACTATAGGAAGCTCAACAAAGTCACTCGGAAAGATCATTTCCCGCTTTCATTTCTTGATAAGATGTTGGATAGGTTGGACGGACGTGCTTTTTATTGCTTCCTTGATGGATACTTCGGCTACAATCAGATTCTTATTGCTCCTGAGGACCAAGAGAAGACCATTTTCACTTGTCCTTATGGTACTTTCGCATTCTCGCGGATGCCATTTGGGTTATGAAATGCACCAACGACTTTTTAATGGTGTATGATGGACATCTTCACCGATATGGTGGAGGACTTTCTTGAGGTTTTCATGGACAATTTTTCTGTGGTGGGGAATTCTTTTGAAGAGTATTTGGACAACGTATTGGAAATATGTGAGGAAACTAACTTGGTTTTGAATGGGGAAAAATGTTCGAGGAAGACATTGTCCTCGGTCACAAGATTTCAAAGAATGGTATTGAGGTTGATAAAGCCAACATTGAAGTGATAACCAAACTCCCTCCCCCTGCATCCTTGAAGGGAGTGGGGAGGTTTCTAGGCCATGCGGGGTTCTAATGCCGATTCATCAAGGAATTTTCTAAGGTGGTAAACCCCTTGTGCAAACTTTTGGAGAAGGATGCCAAGTTCCATTTCAATGAGGATTGTATAAAATCATTCGAATTGCTCAAGTATAAGTTGACTACTACTCCTATTATCGCCGCACCAAATTGGAGCTTACCTTTTGAGCTCATGTGTGATGCAATCGATGTGGCGGTTGGAGCGGTATTGGGGAAATATATCAACAAGATCTTCCATCGGTCTACTATGCTAGTAAGACCATGAACGAGGCCCAAGTCAACTACACGATAACCGAGAAAGAACTCCATGCTATTGTCTTTGCTATGGAGAAATTCCGTCCGTACTTGATGGATACAAAGGTGATTGTTCACACCGACCACGTGACACTTTGATATTGATGAGCAAGAAAGATTCCAAGGTAAGATTGATGCGGTGGGTACTTCTTTTACAAAAGTTTGATCTTGATATTCAAGACCTCAAGGGGAGTGGAAACCAAGTGGCGGACCACTTGTCTCGATTAGAGGAGGAGGGGAGGCCACATGATGCCCTTGAGATTAATGACTCATTTCCCGATGAGCAACTCTGTAACGACCCGACTGGTCGCTTCGTGAGATTAGCCCCGTTTCTCCCATTTCTGCTTTATCATATATTTCTTTGCATATTTATGTTGTGTTGGGTCGGATGGTTTGGGTTCGGAGTGGTCGTGGTGAGAACTGAGGCACTTAGCCTCTTAAAGTAGCCTAATAGTTGATAAATCAAACTGAGAGTTGACTTATTGGTAAACGACCTTGAAATGCGGATTTTATGGCTCCGATAGCTTTTTAGGTGATTTGGGACTTAGGAGTGTGTTCGGAATGAAGTTTTGATGTCCGGTGTAGAATTAGGCTTGAATTGGCGAAGGTTAGTATTTGGCGATTTCCGGTCGGCAGTGGAAAATAGGCTATAGGGGTCAGAATGGAATTCCGATAGTTGGAGCAGGTTCGTAATGTCATTTTGGATATGTGTGCAAGTTTTCAGGTCAATCAGATGTGTTTTGGTTGGTTTCGGCATCATTGGCGAGATTTGGAACTTTCAAAGTTCATAGGTTTGAATTTGATGTAATTTTGGTGTTTCGAAGGCTCGACTAAGTTTGAATGATGCTATGGGGTGTGTTGGTTGGGGCCCCGAGGGGCTCGGGATTGATTTTGGATGGATAGCGGAGGTTCGGACTTAGGAAATTTGCAGCAAATAGCTGCTGGTTTGAATCTTCTAGTATGGCCGCACCTGCAGAAGGGCAGCCGCAGGTGCGAAGGACCCTGCATAGGTGCGAAGATAGGCCAGGTAGGAGGAATCCGCAAGTGCGAATCATTGGGCGCACCTGCGAAGCTGCAGGTGCGGAAAAAGGATCGCATATGCGAGAATTGGACTGTTAGTGGGATTTCGCAGGTGCGCATCTGGGACTGCAGGTGCGGGTCCGCAGGTGCGAGGAATTGTCTGCAGGTGCGGATTAACAGGGCAGAATCGTATAAAAAGTGCCTCCGCGAATATTTTGGCATTTTCTCCATTGTTGCATGCAGATTGAGCTGAATTGAGAGCAAATTGAAGAAGGTATTCAAGGGTCTTCAGTGGAGGTAAGTTCTCGGATTATATAACTCGTTTCTATGCTATTTTGTTCGGATTAGGCTTGTAATTTGAAGAATTAAAGTGGAAAAAGGTTGGGAAAAATGGGGAGGAAATTTGGAAATTCTTTTGGTGATTTGAGTGGGCAATTATGGTCTGATTGTGGAGTTTTTGGTATGTATAGAATCGTGGGAGGATGAGGATTCTAGTGTAGTAAATTTTATTGAATTTCGAGACGTGGGCCCGGGGCTTGAATTTGGCCGAATTTTGAGAATTTGTGTTAAAATTTATATCTTTCGATTGGGTTTTGTTACGTTAGCGTATATTGATCATGTTAATCTGATTTTGATTAGATTCAGAGCTTTTGGGAGCCAATTCGAGGGGCAAGCGCATCGCGGAGTAGCTTTTGGGCTGTTTTGAGGTAAGTAACGATTGTAACTCTAAACCTGAGGGTATGACACCCCGTTATTTGATATTGTGTTGATAAATGAGGTGATGCAGATGCTAGGTGACGAGCGTGGGGGCGTGCACCGATAGGAATTGTGACTTGGTCCGTCCCGTAGCTACTATTAAGCCGCGTATTCGATTTGAAACTTACGACATCCTGTCTTTCAGAAGTTTATACTTGTTTATGGGCTTTGAGCCATGTTTGGGGCCTTGTGCCGATCTGTTTAGACCCTTAGGGGTATTTTCCATGTTTGCGGCCTTGTGCCGGCATGTTTAGACCCTCAGGGGGTACTTTTACACTATTCTACCACTATCGTGTTAGAAAAATTGTGAACTCAGTCATGTTTCCTACTTGTTGTTATTTTCACTGTTATCACACTACTTTGAAAACTCTGAAAAGTATTTTGGGCTGACTCCCGTAAGTCGAGATAAACTGTCCAAGTGGCTTGTCAGGGTGATTGAGTCAGGCCGAGAGCCGAGTATGTGAGGATAGCAATGGATCGGGATGCACGCCGCAACAGTATATATGTGTGTTAGGTCAAGCGCCGAGTATGTGAGCATAGTTATGGGACGGGCTGCACGCCGCAACAATATATGTGTTATATATTATATGTGGGTCGGGCTGCACACCGCAGCAATATAGATTATATATATATGGATCGGACTGCACGCCGCATCAATATACATTATATACGGATCGGGTTGCACGCCGCAGTAGTATACATATTGGACCGGGCTGCACGTCGACTATTATATGGATCGGGCTGCACCACAGCAATATACGTATGTTATGTATGGATCGGGTTGCACGCCGCATCAGTATATATATATATATATATATATATATATATATATATATGTATGTATGTATGTATGTAGTAGAGCGGGCTGCCCGCCGCAACACTTGTGTGTGTTCATGGTACTTGCTGAGTACAAGTGTTAAGTGAGAGCATGAGATACTGATAGTGGAGTCACGAGTGACTGAGAGGCTTGCCCGAGAGGTTCAATTGTGAGTGATACTGTGCGCAAGGGGCTTATATTTTATGAAAATGCTATTTTCACTCTTCTTTACACTTAGCCTCTGATAATACATGTTGGACAAAAGTTTTCATACGAGATTTTTAAATGGAAACCGGAGTTTTATGAAATATTCGGAATTGTAGATTTCTGACTTGATTTACTTATTTCCACTGTTATTCATTATATGTATTTACATGATTTAAATGCTTGTCACTACACTCAAGTTTTTACTTACATTGATTACTTACTAAGTTGGTGTACTCACGTTACTCCCTGCACCTCTATGTGCAGATCCAGGTACCAGACCATATCACTAGTTGATTTTCGGACGAGTTTGGAGTTGTTCGAGGATTGAGGTAGCTGCTCCGCGTCCCCAGCTCACCTCCTTTCCTTCCCTCAGATTATAGTTTCTTTTGGTCTTTTGTACCTTAGAACTTTGTTGTAGCAAGTCTCTATGTTGTACATTGTATTTTCAGTCTTAGATGCTCATAATAGTTGACTCCAGGTTTTGGGGAAGTGTGTATTTTGTTTCACCTCATTCTGCTATTTTTAAATATGCAAAAATTTTGGGAAAAATTGATATTTATATTGATAGTCTGAAATTGTTGGCTAGCCTAGTTCCATGTAGGCGCCATCACGACCAGCTTAGGATTTGGGGTCGTGACAAACTCCTTTCCATTTCTATGACCGGGATGCCTTGGTTCACCGACTTAGCCAATTATCTTGTAAGTGGCATTGTACCGAGTGAGTTCTCTTCAAAGCAAAGGAAGAAGCTCAAACCGGATTACCTTGATTACTATTTGGATGAGCCCTATCTCTTCCGATATTACACCGATGGTATGATCTGAAGATGTGTACCAGAAGAATAACAATTGGAAATTCTTGAGGCTTACCACTCTTCGCCATATGGTGGTCACCATGGTGGAGCCAGGACGACTACAAAGGTGTTAAGTTGTGGATTCTATTGGACTAATCTTTACAAGGACGCTAGAGATCTCATTAAGTGTTGTGATGAATGTCAAAGGGCCGGTGGGATTCCAAGAAAAATGAGATGCCCCTCACCACCGTCTTGGAGATTGACATTTTTTATGTGTGGGGCATTGATTTCATGGGTCCGTTCGTGAGCTCATATGAGAACACTTATATATTGGTAGCTGTGGATTACGTGTGGAAGTGGGTTGAAGCCGTGGTTTGCCCAACAATGAAGCTCGGAGTGTGGTAGCATTCTTGAAAAAGAACATCTTCACAAGGTTTGGTACTCTAAGGGCCATTATTAGTGATGGGGGATCGCACTTTTAAAACAAATCTTTTAATACTTTACTCTCCAAGTGTGGTGTCACTCACAAAGTGTCGACCCCCTATCATCCTCAAGCAAGTGGACAGGTTAAAGTCTCCAACCGGGAGATCAAGAGTATTTTGTCAGAGACTGTGAATACCAACCAGACAGATTGGTCGAAGAAACTTGATGATGCTCTTTGGGCTTATAGGACAACTTACAAAACACCAATTAGTATGTCTCCATTTCGGTTAGTGTTCGGGAAAGCTTGTCATCTACCAGTGGAACTTGAACACAAAGCTATGTGGGCATTGAAGAAGCTTAATCTTGAGTGGGATGTCGCCGCCAACTTAAGGATGGGACAGTTGAATGAGCTTGATGAGTTTCGGTTCAATGCATATTCAAGTTCGTCCTTGTATAAGGACAAGATGAAGTACCTCCATGACAAGTATATCCGGAATAAAGAATTCAAAGAAGGCGATTTTGTGCTATTGTTCAATTCTTGGTTGCGGATGTTTCCGGGAAAGCTGAAATCCAAGTGGAGTGGACCATTTGAAGTTGTGCATGTGACACCCTTTGGTGCTCTAGATCTGAAAAATGAGAACGATTAGGTGTTTAGAGTCAATGGGCACCGAGTGAAATATTATCTTGGCAAGTTGATGATGGCCACGTTGTGGCGTTGCTTCATTTCAAATAATTGGTAATCTGCATCGTGCCGCGACATTAAATCGGGCGCTTCTTGGGAGGCAACCCATGTGTCTTTTTCTTTTTCTTGAATTTCTTCTTTAGATTAGGTAGGTTTTGTTTTGTGCTAACTAGTTTTGAATTGTATGCAGGGTGCAAGCAAAATTGGCTAAGTGTCACAAAAGTGCGGACCGCACTAGAACTATGAGGACCGCACCATCACTCTAAGACCGCACAATTCTGTGTGCGGTCGCACAACTGGAAGACCAAAAGTGCATGATCTCTAAAATTTGTCTTGTCAAATTTTGTTAATAAATTGCAGCCGCACACAAAATTGTGCGGTCTAAACAAATTCTGCGGCCGCTTTCAATTTTGTGCAAGCCGCAGAACTTCTTCAAGGGTACAGGTAAAGATTGTGGACTGCACTCAAAATTGTGCGGCCGCACTCAGGTAGGTTTTGCACCCACTGGTCAACTCATAAATAGGACCTCCATGCACTATTCACTCTTTTCCCTCTCTGAGTTCTGAAACCCTAGGCAAGCACAGTGCATACCCCATTAGTTCTCAAAATTCAAGCATTTCATATGTGTAGATTCACACATGTATCCTTCATTACTGGTATGTTCATTACATCTTTAGATTTTTCATTTTTTCTTTAATTTTGTTTTTATATAAGGTTATGTTCATGCCTAAAGATATCAATAGTTAGTCAATTTTTGCTTAGAATCATAGGGGTAGTGCCTAAAATGTTAATTGGGGCCTGGGTAAATAGCTAATCATGTTTAATTTCTCAAATCTTGGCTTATCTGTGAAAAAAATTGCATGAAGTGAAAGTCAGTGCCTGTAATTTTTAAATTGTGCAGCCGCACACATTTTTGGGCAGTCTGCACAAGTGAGAGTTAAGGTAAAATTGGTGTTTAAATTGTGCGGACCGCACCCACAATTATGCGGTCCGCAGTGAAATTGTGCGATCTGCAACAAAATTGTGCGGTTCGCACTACTGCATAATCAGAGAACCTTGTAGTCTGAACCTAGGGTTGTGCGTCCGCACTCACTTTTGTGCGGTCTGCACTTTTGGTCGTGCGGCTGAACTGTGAAATTGTGTGGTCCGCACTCGGTAGTGTGCAGCCGCACTCACTTTCGTGCGGTTCGCACTGCCTGTTCTGAGCCTGCTTTCATGCACCTCTCAAACATGCATATGTATATATTATGACCTGTATTTTCTAACTGATTCTTATTGATATATGTTGCAGACAATGGTTAGATCTCGAGGCAGAGGTGATGCACCAAAAGAGAGGGGTGAGCCCTCCCGGGGCTGAGGTCGAGGCAAGAGTAACCTACCATTGGCCATTCAAAAAGCTATAAGCAAGAAAGCAACAACAAACAGAGTTCCTGACTCCTCTGACAACAGTGAATATGCCCCGTCTAGGGAAGCCTCCGAGGGCCACTCTATGAAGGTCCAGCCTGAACCCCAATCAAATCCACCACAAAAAATAGGGCGCTATCAATTGCGCAATGAGCCTACAGACAACTCTTCTGCTGGTTCTGAAGCAGAAAGACAGGGTTCCGAGCCTACTCTTCACCTTTTCCTCCCGCATCAATCAATGTAGATGATGATGATGATGTCCCAGATGATGGGAGATGAGGTGACACTCGAGTGGGTGGCCTTGAGAGGCCAAGGAGAAGAGAGATGTTGGAGGATAGATTTGTCAGCCTGAATACCTTCAACAGGTTCAGAGAATGGTGGTCCTAGAGATCGCTCACACTTGAGCAACGATTTGTGATGAAGGACTTGGACATTCACAATCCAAATGTCCTCATACAGTTCTAGGATAGAAAGGGATGGAAATGGTTCACCCACGATGTCGTCGACACAAATGAGCACTTGGTTAAAGAATTTTATGCCAATGTGGCTCACATAAAGAAGGGTACCAAGGTAACGAAAGTGCGAAATCTGAAAATCCGATTCAACTCCTGTACTTTGAACAAATATGTGGGATTTGAAGAAGTGGAAGCGGTCCAATACTTGAAAAAGATGGCTTTGGGTGATGTTGTTCAGCCGTGGTTAGCAAAAATTCTGGCAGCTCGAGGACCACTACCTTCGTGGCTCATAGCAAGGGTCCCCATAATCCGGGCCACCCTAAATTTTGAAGCCAAAGGGTGGCCGACATTTGTATGCAGCCGCATTGATCCATGCTTGAATGGGAACAACCTTACCATTCCCCGAGCGGTCCTGGTGGATTCGATTATGGCTGGGTATCTGATAAATGTGGGGGCCATCATGTCCAACAACATTACTTTAGCTGTCCAGAAGGATGAGAGATCATATCCATACCCAAACTTCCTCACTGATTACTTCAATTATCAAAGGGTGGAGCCGAGGTAGTATGATACAAAAGTAAAGGCCAAGAAGCCTTTCTCATGGTACCACCTTCAGGATGCTGACAACCCGAAGTTCAAGGGTAAGGCAACTACTTCTATTATTGATCCATCCACAACTGCCATGCCTTCTATAGCAGCCATGCCACCACCTTCTTCGTGTAGACCATCAGCTCCATTATCAGTACCAACTTCATCCACTTATCCACAGACTGCACTGCGAGTCTCCCAGACATTGGCGAGTCTCAATAACTGGATGCAGGCAGCTACTTCAAAGCTGTCTGACATATCCAGTGTTGTTGCAACACATTCCTCTGCCCCAGCAGCCCCATAGGTACCTCCGTCGGTGGAGGAAACTTTGAAGAAGATTCTGGACAACCAGAAGACCATTATGGAGACTCTGGTGGCACATGGGGAGGTCATTGAGGAGTTGGGAAACAAACAAAAAGATGCGGAAGTCTCAGGCATCGAAGAAGTCAGTTGAGGATAGAGGTTGCTAAGATTGTATCTGCCAGAGATCTACCATTGGACCTGCTTATGGAGACAGCAACACCAGCAACACAGGCAGCACCAAAGGCATCTGAGGCAAAAGCCGACCATTTTGAGGAGCCATATGCTACTGCCCACACAGCTGAGGAGATGATCCAGATGCTCAGCAACCCTGTTGTCCCTCAGCCAGGTGATGATGAGATACAACTTGAGGAGACTAAGGGTGCTGAGGATGCTATGCAGACTGAGGGTGCTGGAGATTCCATGCTGACTGAGACCACTTAGGGAGTTCTCTTAACTCTCTACCCTTCCATGTTCTTATTTTTGTTAAGCATTGGGGATAATGCTTATTTTTCATTTGGGGGGTGGTCTGTGTTGATTGATTGACATTGATATTGGCCTGTAATAACTCAGATACTATTTTTTCTTTTTTATTTATTTTCTCTTTGGTATTTATATATTCTTCCCTTTCGTTTGATGTATATATTTATTTTCCCTTATGTATATATCATTTTACTTCGGTCCGTATATTCTTTTATCTTACTTTCCATAGTTTATTTCGTAGCTTCTTTAGTTTGTCTTTCTTAGTAGTAAAACTTCTTATTTACTTTAGTAGTTTCTTTTGGATTTGCTAGCTTCTTTTAATGTTTGAGTGATCAATAAGCCTTTGGTTTTCTTAAGGCCACGGTTCTTTCCAAAGGTGGAGTTTGTGTGAACCGGGTGGTTCTTCCCAACGATGGATGGCGTGACAACCTTCTTAAGCGATTGAGTCCGTTTTATTTTCTTGTTTAGGCAAAAATAGTAGTAATAAATAAAAGGGTCGATCATGTTTCACTTGGTACCAGCACACTTAACTATGCGATTATGGTTAAAAACCATTTTTTTAAAAGAAATAACTCTAGTTATTGACCTTGTGAATCTTGTGTTGACTTAGGTAATCATCGGGTGGTTTAGTTGAGCCATTAGTGATTTTCAATCTTGAATATGATTGTTGTGGGCCCTCGACTCCTTTCTCTTTAACAATCCGGTTGTGTGAGAGGTGAGGTGTTTTTTTACAAGTCCAAGTACCCATGCGAATGGTCTAGAACTTGCCCTGAATGTGTTTCTAGGTGAAATTCTAAGTTATCTTGGCTTGAGAAGTGATTGTCGGCCCTCCTTAGCCCATTTTGAAACCTTCCATGGCCCACCAACGATATCATCCTTAGTAAACCCTTTTGATCCTAAGGCCTTTCTATTCAATAACCACATTACAAGCCTTGAACCGTTTTATAGTGACTCTTTCTTGGCACCCGACTTTTCTTTAGCACTCATATGATTCAAATGGAAAAAATATAAGTTTGGGGGAGAGACGAGGAGTTAAAATATGGTTTCAAGGTACAAAAATACAAAAGAAATGAAAAAGAGGAAAAGGCAAAGAAAAAAAAAGGAAGAACAAAGAAAAACACAAAAAGAAAGTGAATAATGTGAAAGGGTTGAAAAGATGCAAAAGAAAGAAAAAGTGCAAAGCATGGAGAAAGCAAAGAAGGAGATCGTGAATAGCGTGACAAAGAAATAGTGATGCCAAGTCTCTCTAATCCCCCTAACGGAAAAAAAATGACTCAAAGAGTCGGCAAAAGTATGAGCCAACACGAGAATATGAAGTGCTAAAGAAAAGATGAACCGATTCCAATCCGATATTACCCTCCTTAATCCAAAAGCATTCATTACATACCGAAAAATCCTACGTGATTTCAAGCCGAGCAAGCTTACATTAGTGGTGATCTACATGAGGGGCAAGCATATGGTACTTAGAGCCGGGCTTGTGATATTCTTTTGAGAGTGATGAGCGAGTCTTCCTCGAATCGTTGGTTTAAATTCTTCATTCGTGAGTGAGATGAGCTTCCGAAAAGTATAGGAGAAGGAGTTTGGGATCCATAGAGACTTGCATGAAAGTGCGAGCTTCCTTGATGAACAAAGTCAACCCTTGCTCAAGTGTCACATTAGAGCCATTATGCTTCAATTTTCAAATCGTAGGCTTATTAATGATTCATGAGCGTGTGGGTAATTTGTTGGTCCCAATTGATTTGTGTTTTGACTCAACTTAGGCCAGCTGAAATATCCCTTTTTCTAATGGAGGTGGGAATTTCCTTAATTGCTTGAGGACAAGCAAAAGCTTAAGTTTGGGGGAGTTGATAAGTAGGGATTTTGACCGCTTATTTGCTCTGTTTTACTTGTGTTTTAGCTAAAAAATAATTAAAGGTATCCCCGAGAACTAATGAAATGAGCTTTCTTGCAGGAATATTAGGAAATGAGCCAAATAAGTAAAAATCAACTCAAAAAGGAGTCAATATTGGACAAGGACCAAAACAAGGCAAAATTGCCTACAGTGCCGACCGCACAACCTGTCAAAATCAGCTTTAGAGTATGCGGACCGCATAATTTTGGTGCGGCCGCAGAAGAGAGATTCAGAGACTTGGGATTATGGGCAATTGAAGGAATTCGGACCGCACCATTATTGTGCGGCTGCAAGAGCCAAAGTGCAGTCGCACTCACTAATATGCGGACCGCAGGAGAAGAGAATCAGAGAGCCTTGAAGTGAAGATGTGCGGACTGCACGATTATTGTGAGGCCAAAGAAGCCAGTGTGCAGCCGCACTCACAAATGTGCGGTCCGCACAATTAGATGAAGTGCGGCCGCATCTCACTTTTATGAGACCGCAGAAGGCCCAGTTGACCAGTCAAGCTCAGAGTGCGAACCGCACTCAGGATTATGCGGCCGCACAACCTCCGCAGGGGCATTTTTTCCAGATATTTTTAGCTTAGTATAATTAGGACTTTTTGTCATTTTTAGGTTAAGTTTAGTTTTGGGAGATCACCTGAGCCATTTTCTTTACCACTTTAAGTAATTTTGTACTAGATTTGTCTTCAAACATTAGATTTTCATCCCATAATTAATTATTATGGATTCTATCTTTATTTCTTCTTTAATTTCTGCATTTTTCATGAGTACCTAATTTTCTAGCTAGGGTTGTGACCCAATCCTAGTGTGGGTATTTAATGAGTGTTTGATTTAGGGCTTGTTTGTGATTGGTATAGTGATGTTTAGCCTAATTCTTGCATGAACTCAAGTATTAATGGTTGCAAACATTGATTCATGCCTAATTGGCTTAGTCTCTTCTTCAGAAAGATAGACTAAGTCTAGGAAAACTTGGCTGACAAGAAATTAGGGTGAACTCAAGAAATTGATTGCTCCAATTAAAGGGTTGAATCTAGAGATAGTAATACCCGACTCGAGCATTTATCACTTGTTTTGTGCAATATCCATTTGGACTTGAGAAAGCCAAATTGGGCAAAATCACTCAAACTACCGAGAGGTATAGAGGGAGTATTCGAGTGTGATTTCTAGATTATAACCCCGACCAATCAAACTTTACCTAGAGTTTACAACTCATTAGGTAACTACCTAGGTGAAAGTCACGACCCTAGATCCTATTATCATTTGAAAAACAACAAAACTAAAAATATCGCCCCTTAGTTTTATAACTGCAAACAATAGAACAAATTAGAAGTAGAACAACAATCAATATTGTGAAAGTGTAATTTAGGTCAAAACATACATTCACACTATATATACACCTAATCCCTATTCTAACTCCCTGTGGATTCGATCCCGACCTACATTAGGTTTATTATTGCATTGACCGCCTCACTACCTAATTGTGGTGTGGGTTTGGCCGAGATCAGTTACCAGGTTACTCAGTCCGCCAAAGACATGCACAGATGAGAAAAAATGACCTAGTATTTTTTACCTCCTGTGAAATTTTAACATAAGACCTGTTACGCGGTGCCTTCCTGAGATTCCTTAGAAGGGCGATGTAAGGCTAAGCAACTGATGTCAGTGCAACTATTGTCTGCCAATTGAGGTCCCCTCCGTACGTTAGACGAGATTATTAGTGCCGTACAGGAAAACCAATGTTAAGAGTAATTGAGAGAACATAAATAAGGATTGAGAATGAAAGAAATCTTGATTGCATTAATGAAAGCTATTACAAAAAAGCAACACGGTGTCGAGGGGAGAGATACCAGTACAGAGAATTGTTTTCTTGCTAGAAAATTTAATTTCTTGATCCCCCCTAATAGTTCTTAAAATAAACCAAAGTTACAATACTTGACCTAACTAAGCTAGAGAAACATAATGGAAGTACATTGAATAAAACTACTCTATATCTACAATGAAAAGGACTTAGTTTTCTATAAGGTAGGAATAGGTCTGTTGTCAGCAACCTTGTCTTTGGCATCACGATCTGCGCGCGCGGCGCTATTAGCATATGCCTGCAGCTGGGCATTGGCAAAGGATATCGGGGGGTGGCAGAGGCACATGCATGCTTGTCACTTGGCGCAACCAAGACCACGGGGTCGTCCGTGGTGCTAGGCATTGGGAGGCTTTCCAGGATGCCACGGGGCGTGCCCAAGGGGTCATGGGGCATGTCTGGAAAGCTGCCCATGACATTCTCCTCCACCTGAGTTGGCGACGTCCTCATAGCCTTACTTGCAAGATAATCATTAATTAGGCTCTTGTAGGCTTTGAGGTTTGTTCCCTTCTCCCAAGTATTCTCCTCTGTATCACAACCCTGCCATTTCATCAAGAACTCTTGGTGATCCTTCCTTGAGGCGTGAATCACCCGATCATCAAGAATAGCTTCAGCACGCCTTTTCCCGGTTGAATTGGGGCCTCGAATACTGGGTATCGTGAGTTGGCTCCGTGAAGGATCCTCCGTGTCTTCGCGAAAAGGTTTCAGAAGGCTGACATGGAAGACATGATGGATTTTCCACCAAGATGGGATATCCACCCGGTATGCAACTTTCTCAATACGCCTTTCAATAGACAAGGGTCCAATGTATTTTTTCAATAGGTGAGGGTCATGGTCCCCTGCAAACAAGTACCTCTTTGAGATTTTTACTATCACTTTGTCTCCTACTTGGTATTCAACAAAGCAACGATTTGATCAGCATGCCTCTTCATCCGCTTTTGGACTTTGACAAGATAGCTCTGCCCTATCTCCAAATTTTGCTTCCATTCTTTTGAGAAGCTAGAAGCTCGAGGAGATTTTGACATATTTGGTGCATTAACGGTGTGTGGGAGTAGCGGTTGCTGTCCAGTAACAATTTCAAAAGTGCTTTTGTATTAGAGCTCTTTTGTGAATTGAAACACAATTGAGAAGCATCCAGAAGCTTCACCCAATTCTTCTGCGATCCGGTTACAAAGTGGCGGAGATATTCCTCCAACATACCATTGAACCGCTCTGTCTGGCCATAATATTGCGGATGGAAACTTGAGTTATGACTCAATTTGGACCCGAGGCACTTAAAGAGTTGGGTCCAAAAGTTTCTAGTGAAGCGTGAGTCGCGATCACTAACAATGTCTTTAGGCAGGCCCCAATATTTGACGACATGAGATAAGAAGAGTCGAGTTGTATCTTATGCTGATATATATTGTGGGGCTGCTATAAAGGTAGCATACTTGGAAAACCGATCCACCACAACCAAGATAGTTGTGAGATCTCCGACCTTGGGCAATCCGGTGATGAAATCCAGGGAAACGCTTTCCCAAGGTCTCTTTGGGACAGCTAGTGGTTCCAAGAGTCCCGCTTATGTCAAGCAGTCTGACTTGTCCTTTTGGAATACTAGACAAGTCCTCATATAATGAGCGATGCCATCGACCGTTTAAGGCCAATAATATGCACGACGAAGTAATTCCATGGTGCGTTCTTCATCGGGATGGCCGGCCCACAAAGTATCGTGACATTTCTCTAGAAGAGTCCTTCGCAGATCTCCTTCTTTAGGAACATAGAGTCGGTTCCCTTTCACTTTCAGGAAACCATCTTCCATGTAGAACTGAAAAGTTTTGACCCGTCCTACCAGATCAACCAAATACTGTGCAGTAGGATCCTTGATGAGTAGATCCTATATTTGGTCTTTTATGGCGGTGGCTACTTTGCTCACCCTTAGGGTGGCGAGCAGGAACACCGATGTCAGGTCAGCTCTCCAACTGAGCGCATCAGCAACATGATTAGTCTTCCCACTTCGGAATACCAGGTTGAAGTGAAATTCTGCTAGGAGTTCCTTCCACCGGGCCTGTCACCATTCAGCTTCGGCTGGGTCATGAAATGGCTAACAACTGTGTTGTTTGTCTTGACACGAACGGGGTTCCCAGCAGATAGTGCCTCCAAAGGCGTAAATAATGAACGACTGCCAATAATTCTTTCTCATGGGCAGCATAGCACCGCTCTGCATCCTTCAGCTTTCGGCTCTCATACGCTACAAGAAGCCCTTCTTGTAGTAAGACTCCACCAAGAGCATAGTCGGAAGCATCCGTTTGTACCTCGAATGACTTGGCTAAATCAGGGAGGGCCAAGACGGGGCTACTAGAAATAACCGCTTTAGTGCGTTGAAGGCCTCTGCTTGCCTGGGTCCCCAATCCCAAGGCGTGACCTTATTGAGGAGTTCTATCAATGACACTGTGATGATGAATTAATTTTTCACAAATTGCCGATAGAAGTTGCATAGGTCAAGGAGCGCCCTCAAGGAATGGATATCCTTGGGAAGCGGCTAATCTGTGATAGACTGAATCTTTTGTTGGTCCTTCTTGATCCGCCCTTCCTCGATGACATGTACGAGGAAGTCAATCTGATTCTGAACAAATGAGCACTTGGATAGCTTCGCATATAACTCGTGCTTTCGTAATCGGGCTAGGACCTTCTGCAAGTGCTCCAAGTGTTCTTCCAGTGTTTGGCTATATACCATAATGTCATCCAAGTAGACCACCACGAATTCGTCAATATACTCTTGGAAGACTTGTTCATCAAGGTGCAAAATGTGGCTGGAGCGTTAGTCTAGCCGAATGGCATAACCAGGAAGTCTAATGACCCATATCTTGTCACAGAGGTCATCTTGTGTTCATCACCCTCTACAATCCGAAGTTGCTAATACCCTGTCTTCGGGTCTACTTTTGTGAACACCGTCGTACCATCCAGTCTATCGAACAAGTCTGCCATGAGTGAAATAAGGTACTTTTTCTTCACAGTGATTTTGTTTAGAGCCCGATAATCCACATAGAGTCGTAGACTAACATCATGTTTCTTTTGGAATAGCACAGGGGACCCATATGGGGACTTGGAGGGCAAGATGATCCCTGTGTCTAGAATTTCCATCAACTGTCACCGAAGCTCGATGAGTTCAGTTTGTGACATTCTATAAGGCGCCTGGGCGGGTGGCTTCGCACCCTGCACCAACTCAATCTCATGGTCCACAATGCGCCTAGGCGGGAGTCTCTTTGGCATATCCTGTGGCATGCCATCTTCAAACTCCAGTAGCAGCTCCTTCACGGGTGCAGGAATGGGACCCGATGAGAGTTCTATATCTTTAATGCATAGGGTAGCCAAGAACGTAGGTTCATGTCTTCTGACTCCCTTCTTCAACTGCAAGGCCAAGATGTTCTCAGCGGCCATATTCATGGGCATGCACGGGATAATGCAAGGCTTGGTCCCGTTTGTTTCCATCATCAGTAGCATGTCTGCGCACGGTACGGGCATGATATTGGTTTGCCTCAAGAATTCCAACCCAACTATCAACTCGAAGTCATCTATGATCACCACACGCAGGTTGAATTTTCCTTCATAAGGACCAAGCTTTACTGGTACTTCTTTGGATATTCCACCCACTGGCTGAGGAGGTGAGTTTGATAGCCTTGACACGACCTCTGCCCTTTCCTAAAACAATACCAAGGCGCTCCACTTGAGTCGAGGCTAAGTAGTTGTGAGTAGCACCCGCGTCTATCATCTCCCGAATAGGCTTGCCATTTAAATTCATCTCAACAAACATTAAGGCCCTCTATTGTATAAGAGGAGTCCTCTCACCCGCCTTTTTTTTCCCTTTTTGGTAATTGGGTAGGGGTCTTTCTTCTTACAGATACCATCACTGGTTCCCACTAATGCATCAGAAATAGAGCCAACAATTGCATTGAAGGCACCTACTGGTTTGTTCTGGTCTGCATTATCTGCTTCGTCATCCGTCCCATCATCAAAATCTTGATGGGCGTTCATTTGCGCATGTAGGCATTCATTATTCCAATATGGCCCACCACAATGACGACATCCTAGAGGGGGTTTTCTCCCCCAATCATAGTTGTTCGACGCAGCACTATTGGTGTCTGAGGAAGGAGCCTTAGATTTGGTTGCACTCCGATCTCCTCCAGTTCTGCTAGGGCCACCATTACTAGGCTGACCCCTTTTGTATCCCGCTCGGACATGCGGTTGAGGCCTATCTTTCCGAGTTTTCACTTGATAGTCCTCAAGGAATTCCGCTGCTTGGATCGTGTCGGGTAGGGTATCTACCCTTTTTCTTTGCAGCTCCAAACGGGCATGAGGTTTCAACCCTTCCAGGAATGTGAAGAGGAGACTTACCTCGCTCCGATGATTCATGACCGGCCTCCGAGCCCTTTCGACGGCTCAAATTGATGCACCACGCCCCGATTAAACAACGATGTTTTAAATATCTTAATCGACAAATAAATCCCAAAGTCATTCCAGAACCCGGTGTCACAAGTGCATGAGCAATTTCTAAGAAAATCAAATAAAATTCAATGACTGTCCAGAATACAAATGGGACAGTAAAGAAAGTACAACTCAATACTCCGAAGGAGACTCTGCTGGCTACGGGTCGTCTTGAGAGGTGCAGCTCACCTAAGTCCCCATATCAACGATGCCACGGCGCCAAGCGGGGCCACTAGATATACATGTACCTATGCAACAAAATTCATAGCAAGTGTAGTATGAGTACGAAAATAACGTGTACTCAGTAAGTATCCCGCCTAACCTCGAAGAGGTAGTGACGAGAGGTCGAATTTGACACTTGCTAGAGGTCAATTTAATAAAATCAAGGGTGACACTAAGCATGGATATCATAGATAATTATCAAATGGTGATAGGAAATAACAACTTCTTCCACATTTACAAACTTTAATTCTTCGTCATTTCAGTTGACAACTTATAATTCAAGGCCAGTAAACAATTAATAATCACAGAAAGTACTCAACAAATATCATGCGCAAGTAATGCCGAGGGTCGAATGGCTCGAACCAACAATAAATATAAATTGTGCACTGCCGAAGGGTCAAACGTCTTGAACCATAGATGCATCTATTATCCCGCTCGTGAATCGATCATGCGACGCTGTCAAATATAAATAATAGAGTTACCCTGCTCGCGAATCATACATGCGACTCAGGTACTCATATATATACATACATTCAAATAGTAAATCAGGAATTCATCAGGAAATATTTATCCAAGGAAAATATCAATTCTCTTTTTTTTGATGATTAAGAAAAGGAAGTTTAACCTTCTTAGATATTCATTTACTAATTCCATAATATTAAACAGTCTAATTTTTATCAGTAAAATTACAAGTACCGCAAGTAAAGCATGCTAGTGGGTCCTAGACTACCCAGACATAAGCATAATAGTAGCTACTCACGGACTCTCGTCACCTCGTGCATACATAGACCCACAAATAGTAGCATATATTTAATTATTTCACCTATGGGGACAATTCCCTCTTACAAGGTTAGAATTATGTGCAGATGAAACTGAAACGAGTAAGATGAAGGTTACGCACATTAAGAGCAAGGTTGCCGAGAATCAGAGTAAGAGGAAGGTTACGCACATTAGTAGGAGTCTTTTGTGTAAGGGTTTGGGATATCTTAAGTTATGCCAGGCATAGTGAAAGAGCTAATGTTCAGTTGGAATCGCGATCAGAAGATGCAACACATGGAATGTCGCTTTATTAGCTCTTATGTCGGTCGTTTGGAGAGAAAGACATAGGAGTGATTTCGAAAGTGTTGAGTTGAACTTCATACAAGTGAGATATAGCCGTTTATCCCTTTATTTCTTTTTGTTGCACTCATGAAGTTCCTTTATATATAAAATATGGGGTATCCTTCGTAAAGAACCATATCTTTTTGTAAGATTTCTACTCGTTTGGTATACTTCTGGTGTATAGGCGTTTTTGTGCCCATGTCTTTGTCCCCTATGTCACGTATGTTCAGCATGAGCGCGGATAATTCTCGCACATAATCCCGCACTGATTTGGTCTGGCGGAGCTCCCGTAGCTTTCTCCTTGCATTGTACTCAACATTTTCGGGGAAGAACTGTAGGCGTATGGCTACCTTAAGTTCTGCCCATGTATCTAGAGCATCTTCACCGGCCCTAATGACTTCGTACTTCACCCGCCACCAGAGTTTAGCATCACCTTGAAGATACATGGCAACAATTGCTACCTTCTTAGCTTCTTCTAGGCCCCCCACGGCATCGAAGTACTGTTCGATATTGAAGATGAAAATTTCCACTTCTTTAGCATTCCGAGATCCATTATATGACTTTTGCTCAGGAATTTTTAGTTTTTGTGCCACGGGCGCGAGGTTCACAGTACCCCTGATTTGGTTTCCACCTCCTCGAAGCAGTCCTTGTAAAGTACCATTGACAACATTGAGTTCGCCTATCAAGTTGTCTATAGTTTGTTGCATGGCAGTCACCCTGTCTGCCTTTTGTGCCCTGTAGGCGAAATCCTCGGCACGCTCCTGTTGGAGGCCCTCGAATTTACCAAAAAATTCGGCTGCCTCTGTAGCTGATGTTTGCCGGCCTCCTTCAGAGTCGCGACTGATGTTTTTTATGTCAACTTCAGCCTGGAGCATTCTGCGGTCCTGGTCGTCCAACCTTTGCACTACGCTGGTTCTTAGTTCCGGCACCGTATTCACGATGGGTCATAATATGTTAGCCGTATATTCAAGGGCCGCAATGCGGTCCCCATGATTCACCATGGTCAGAAATGGTGGTAATGGCAATGTGTTTCCTCCTCCGATGTCGAGCCTAGACTCTGATACCAACTATTACGCGGAACCTACCTGAGATTCCTTAGAAGGGCGACGTAAGGCTAAGCAACTGATGTCAGTGCAGTTACTGTCCGCCAACTGAGGTCCCCTACATACACTAGACGAGATTGTCAGTGCCGTATGGAAAAACCAATATCAAGAGCAATTGAGAGAACATAAATGAGGATTGAGAATGAAAGAAAGCTTGATTGCATTAATGAAAGATATTACAGAAAAGCAACACTGTGTCGAGGGGGAGAGACACTAGTACATAAAATTGTTTGCTTGCTAGAAAGTTTGATTGCTTGATCCCCTTAATAATGCTTAAAAAGAATGAATCAAAGTTACAAGACTTGACCAAACTAAGCTAGAGAAACATAATGGAAGTACATAGACTAATACTACTCTATATTTACAAGGAAAAGGACTTAGTTTCTATAAGGTAGAAACATGTCTGTTGTCAGCAATCTTGTCTTTGGCATCACGATCTGCGCGCGCGGGGCTGTTGGCATCTGCTTGCGGCTGGGCGCTGGCGAGGGATATCGGTGGGGCGACAGAGGCACATGCGCGCTTGTCACTTGCCGCAGCCAAGACCACAAGGCCGTCTGTGGCGCTAGGCATTGGGAGGCTTACCAGGACGCCACAGGGCGCGCCCAAGGGATCATGGGGCATGGCTGGAAAGCCGCCATGACCGACCTCATGGTTCTTCACCATTTCATTGAACACTAGACTAAAACCTAGGGTTGCTTGGGCAAGATGATCTGCGCTGTGTAGTCGGAAGCAATTTTTTTTTCCTGCTATATTTTGTTTTGATCATGTTGACAAAAGCACTAGAAAAACTAAGCTGTTTTTGAAGTCCTTCTTGCAGATGGTGTAATCCAATCTTATCAAATTTCGTTTCTTCTTTTGAACGATGGGGAATAATCTATATATTTTTCTGGGAACTTTACAAGAATAGTCGTCTTTATTTATTATTTATTTTTTCTAACCATATATATATAATTTATACATTGATATATCTAATTATATACATATAATATATAAATTATGCATATATTGTATCTCCACTAACTATTTTAATTTAAACGATTATATGAACGACAATTTACGTTAATTCCTCTATTTTTTTCCTCCAGGTAAACAATGATGAAACAAGTAATAGATCTAAAACATATTACGTACCTACCTGCGCACAACTAAAGCTGATATTAAACTATTGAGTTATTGCGTAGAATTTAGGCTAAATATTTTATTATTGTTAATAAACTTCAACGCTGCCCTTATCGTTAGCATCTCCAGTATAGCAATCTAGTTTATCAAGTACTAGTCCGACCCATTTTACGTGAAAGTGGTTTGATTGAGCATAAACCTAGTAATAAATAAAAAATTACTTTTGACATGCAAGTCGTATATAAAGTATTAAAAATTTTCCTTTTAAATTAATGATGGTAAGTGTTTTACCTGTTTTTGCATTTTTTTATCTTCTTATAAATGAAAAAGCTTTTACATATGTCATTAATTATTGATAAAAAAGAGGATGCTGAGATTAAATAGTTTTTGAAATGAAACGTCCTATTTTATTTCGAAAGCACTTAAAAAAAGAAGAAAATATCACGTAAAGTGAGACTGATTGATGAGGCAAGTCCAAGGGCCCAAAATATCCCTAGGCCTTGTAAATTGTAATCATACAAAAAGGGTTCCTATATTCCAGCAGCTAGCTAGCTACAGAACGAGAGCCATCGCCTCCAGCATTGAGCGATTATTCCGATTAGGAAATGGATCCAGAAAGCGTCGCAAAAGCATTCGTGGACCACTACTACTCCACGTTCGATACCAATCGGGCTGCGCTTGCTAACCTCTACCAAGAAAACTCTATGTTGAGTTTCGAAGGTCAAAAGTATCAGGGATCTCAAAACATCGTTGCCAAGCTCACCAGTCTCCCCTTCCAGCAGTGCAAGCACCAGATCAGCACCACCGATTGCCAGCTCTCTGGTTCCAACGGTATGCTTGTCTTTGTCAGCGGTAATCTCCAAATCCCCGGCGAAGAGCACCCCCTCAAGTTCAGTCAGGTATTTGTTGCTATTTTTTTGGTTTCCTTTCCATTTCTCTCTTTGCGACGTGCTAGCTGGTTAGGGTTTAAATCGCTTGTCTGTATCAGATGCCATTTCCGGGTTTAATTTCGCGTGTCCTAATTTGTGTTCCGCGCCTTAATTCGGTACTGTTACTTGCTCCTATGTTCTGGTTCTGTATTTGTGATTCATTTCTCATCGCTGATTTTTCTGGTTAGGGTTAAATCACTTGTCTGTATCAGATCCCACTTTAAGGTTTATTTTGCGTGTCCTAATTTGTGTTTGGCGCATTAATTCGATACCGAGGCTTGTTCCTATGTTCTGGTTCTGTATTTGTGATTGATTTCTCATCGCTGATTTGTTATTTAGCATCTTAGATCGGTTGCTTAACAAGGATGCATTTTGTTGGAATCCTATCCTTTTACATGAATCTAATATTATTGAAGACATAATTAAGTAAATAAAAGTGTGCTCTCTCTAGACATGGTCACACAATTCAATATGGTACCAAGAGCAGGCAGAGTTTCTGCATATGAGTCTCACCACCACTATTCTAAAAAAGAATTTGCATATACTTATCTAAGCAAATGTCTAAAAAGAAATTAGTGGCATGGTTCCATAGCTTTTTGATTTGGATTGGCTGGAGCAACTTTCGAATTGTTTGTTAGATTTGACATGTTTGTTTAAGTGCTCTTTCTTCTTGTCTTTGTATTTGAAATCACTTCTTTCAACATGTAAATGAGAAAATGTGTGTTTATAAAGCAAACAAGTGATGTGGTTCTGTTATTGGTTTATTTGAGTTGGCCGGAGCAAGTTTCCAGCTAAACCGTTGGGAAATTGCAACTTGACATAAACGCTAAACGCTGTTTGAGGACAAAAATAGTGATTTCAGGAAAAAATCAATCACATCTAAACGATAAAATAACTTGGCTGTCCACATTGTGAATTCCCTTGTCACGACTCAGAGCTCGCCGAACAACCCAAACTATGTTTCTGATGCAATTCGAAGTAACACATGTTGGAGCACCTTCACTAAATTCCAGATGCTTCTGGATTTGGTAGACGGTTCTCTTGGATGATTGGATGATTTGAAGCTGTCTGGACATTATGATGTAGCTGATGTATGCTGAAAATCGTGTGGCATTGGTCTATATATGTGTACATGCTTGTGAGGATAAAAGAGGCAATTACGGAATATGGTGTAGCGGAACTTCCGAAGACGAGTACAATAAGCTTCTTTAATCCCTTATTTGAAGAGTGCTTTGTCTATTGGGATTCTACACCTGGTCTATGAGGGGTGTTTGGATCTTTACTTTCCCATGCTCTGTTTTTTTAAAAAAAAATTCCTGAACAGGACAAGGGTATTATTAAGTTGGTTTTCTTCTGTTATCTCTATTTTTGTGAATAGCTTAACAAACGATCAATAGTATGTGTTGTAGAATTTCATCTTTATGGTTCCTTCTTAGTCATGCTATAAACAACGGTAGGGTGTTGTGCTTTGAACAATGGTAGGGTGTTGTGCTTTGACTGGTCTCGAAGTTACTTTGTTGGACTTGCATCTAATGTTGATTGTTTGGTCTTGGTTTGCCACTTTTCGTTTGAAAAGCAACTAGCTTCGGCACACCTTATCCAACAGAAAAGAGGATAAATAAGAAACAAAACAATATCAACTATCTTTTGCGGAGAGTTTTTCCTTTCTTTCCCGAAACAAGAACTGTTTGTTTTTCTCTTGTTCGTATTGAAAAACAGCCTCCTATGTTCAATACAGAAATGGAGCGTTCTCTGAACTGGTGGTTTGGCGCAGTCCTTTAAACTGATTATGCAGACAGATTTTGTTTTGGTCGTTGCTTACATATTTAAGGAGATAAGAAAGGATTTTTCTCGATTTTCACATTTTATTTCTATTTTCCTTCCTCTTGCACCTGTTCCTAATTTCCAAAGACATGGATGTGCTTGCTGTTTTGTTGATCATTCAGAAAAATCAGCAGTGATGAGTTTGTCGTCTGAAAGTATTTTATTATTGAAGGACTTCTGTCTTAAGTTTTTGGAAATTTGCATTTCTGGATACAATGCTTCAAAGTTTATGCATCTCAAATTTCTAATGTCATACTTCTATTTTTTCATGGTCTCCAGATGTTTCAGTTGATACCAGCAGGTCAAGGAAGTTTATATGTGTCCAACGACATATTTCGCTTGAATTACGCATGAAGGGTTCTGAGTTGAATTGTCTCTTGGTCATGTTTTCTTGATTGGTTTGTCTAAAACTAAACAAGTCAGATTATAACTTCTAGCAAGATATTGCTTCTGTTTGATATCACAGTCAGTACAAGACTAGTTTTCCCGTAATGGTTTGGTGAATTGATTGATGCACTTGGCGACAGTTTGAATTTTATGGAATTGAATGAGTCCTATCTTGCTTCCTGATGTTATTTCTTGCAAGTTCCTCTCTCTCTGCTGTTGCTCATCACGATTCCTCCCTTTTTCTCTTTGCTGCTTTAAGCCGTGATTATTTGGTGGATCTCGAGACATGAAACAGTTGTGTTGGGAGTGCTTGCGGTGCCTGAAGTTGTTGAAACGTGTGCCTAAATTTTAAAGAAAAAGGTTGTTAAGATATGGTTTGTGTTATCAGGTCCTTGGCACTAGATTCTTATCCATTGTCATGGCTAAATATTTATATAATTGATTTAAACTTTCCGAAGCTGAAGGTAGTCCTGTAGAATTAGATACTTACGCTTTGACCAATATATGAGTGAAGTGCTGTGGTAATCCTAAAGTATGATGTCTGTTTGTTTCTTTTTTTGTCCGAGGGAAAGTAACGTGGTCGTCTTCCCCTTTGGTAATTAGAAGTTTTAAATGAATATTGAAGAAAATATAAGGTCAATTAACTAGTTTAAGAGCAGACACTTACTGTAATACTATCAGTTACTTGGAGGCCGGAGGACAAGAGTGAGTTGGTTGGGAGAATCAAGAGTTTTGATATATCAATTGCACATCCGTGATTAGTCAAAATAGAACTAGATAGATCAAGGTGCTAGCACAGGCAAGAATATAAGTTATACTACGATTTTGAACTTTAGGATCTATCATTTGAAAATCGAGAGAAAGAAATCAGTCATATTTGATTACTTGAAGGACTTGCTAGTTAATCAAACCCCTTCTGATATAGAAGAGAAAAAACAAAAACAGTGAGTAGTAAATCGCAAACAGAAGTTTGTGCATATATAAACAGGGAGTTATGAGATGTAAATAAAGCGTTAGTGCCCACAGGCCTCGCACTAGATTGAAATTTCAGTTATCAATGCTACTGAAAGTACTGAATACAAAAACAGCAAATGAAAAAAAAACCTTCTGCAGGTTGCAGAATTGTAGAGCATGTTCAATACTAGCTTATTATATTATTTGATGTATTAGCTAGCTAATTAAACATAGAGATGCAGATTAAGAACAACGAGCAAAAGAATGAGAAGCAAACCAAAGAGGATAGCATGAACCAATATGGAAATCCAACTGGTCTTCATATTCAAGAAATCAACTGGCCGAATCTTGCCCGGCATTTGAAAGAGTAATCCCGGTGATAGAAATGCAAATAGCGATGTAGCTATGATCGGACCAGCCCAATCATTCATATTTTGTGATCTTTAGCTCTGCACTCAACTTTCGGCTAGAAGAAAAGAAAAGAAAGAGAGAAAATTTACAGTAAGCAAGTAGATAAGAAAAGGAAGAGCTTTGGAATATGATATCAATGGCGTGAAAGTAGAAAATGATGAGAATCGTATAAAGTAAAGGAATATATGAAAATATCAAACACTTGGTAGTTTATTCCCATCTTAGTAATAGTATAACTTACTAGAGAGTACTACTTTATTAGTTATAGTGGATAAGGCAAACCCATTCATGATGTTACGAAGGACACCAACCGGACCAGGGCTAATTGGCTATTGTCTTTGCCTGCAATTATGCGCATATGGACTACTTACACCAATACATAGTATCATAATACAAAAATATCAAATTTACTCCTACGATCAACTTTGGACATTCGTTAAATTTTTGGTCTAATTTACTCTGCCGTTACAAAAAAAAGTTTTCATTTTTTCCTTGACTCCTTACCTAGCTCCAACCAGAAGTTAATTTTAAAGTATAGTCAAAAGTTACTGATGAAATTGAACCTTTTCTCCCAAAGAATTTGGGCGCTTGAAGTCCATTCATTTATGTTAGAGCTCTATTAGTGAAATGAGCAAATACAGAATTATTTACTGAAAATAATGGTGTGAATTAACCAAAACTTTAATAAAAAGCAAAACTGAACAATTTTGAACAATACAAGGGCAAAAATTAACCTTTCTACTATTAAAAAAAAAAAGAAAAACAATAGTGCAGTTCCATTCCTCCTATGGTTGATCTAACTTTTAGCGTTTTCCTTTAAAAATCTTATAAACCTAATTGTAATTTTTTTTTTCTTGGATAAACAATTTGGTAGAGTCCATTAACTTATTTTTTTATTGTTTTCTCTATGACGACGTGTCTATTTATTTTAGCTTCTGTGTGATACTGAGTTGATTTTACAAAATACAGTTGATATAGCAAATGTATAAAACATAACCAATGAATCAAATGTAGAGGAGAAAATAGAAAGTTGTCAGTAACTTGGCCTTTACGGACGTTAAGTTGCATTCTCAATTTTCAGTGATATAGCGCATTAGTTAACTGCATTATAGGTAGTTTAGTTCTTGTTTCTTCGTGCATATACTACTTTGCCTATATTCTGATGTCATTTTAGTTCCGGTCTAAATTACTAGTAGTTTTCTAAAATGTTAGGTATAAATACTAGCATTGGATAGTAGAAGCTAGAATATTAGGTGTGACGGACTGGCACTAGATTGTTCTAGTAGTAGTAGTTTGCTTTTCGGGTTTTTTTCTGTTGATGACTTTAAGTAAACTTGTGTGTTTAACCCTCCAAGTGAGAATTTGATTATTTAACTTTTAATTTCTTTTTCAACTTAAATTTTACATATTTTAACTTTTGAACTAAAATATTTTAACGCCTATTAAATGTCGAAAGCTAATTTATTAGAAAGCGCCAATCCTGCTCCAGCTCCGTTTGATCTCGATAATTGATTAGCCAGAAGCAATATTTGCTGGTAGGTCAATCCATTAAAACCTTTAACAACGATAACAAAAACAACAATAATATACCCACTATAATCCCAATTAAACCTTTGTTTACCCTAAAAAATGGGTAACAATTAAATTTGTATGCGGTTTAAAGAATAGATGATTTAATTCAACACATATGATCTGAGAACAACAAATAATTATATTAAAGATAAAATAACAGATCAAACCAAGCGTGGTATGATGGTCAAGCCTGATCTTAGGTTGAATAGTAAAATTCGATCTTGATTGGACCCTCGATATGAGCTCGATTGCGAATAAAGAAGAGAACAAATGAAGAACGTTTTGAATAATAACTAGAAGACAAAAAACAAACTTTTATTGCTTTGATTTGCGTGTTACAATGTGTTCAAATAAAAGAAACTCCCCCTTTATATAGTAGGTGAGTTTCAGTCCTAGTACAAGTCAAAATAAGGTAAAAATCTTCTTTTTTCGGTAAATGTCGATCCACACTGATATCAAACGGGATTCGCACTGTAATATCCGGTTGAGGGCAAAAATTACCTCTTCTACTCGTTTTGCATAACCGTTCTCCGCATTTCCCGTGGTTCAGAAACTGTACTTGGTTTGGGTCCGTTATTTAACCATGCCCGATCCCAGGTACATCGTTCACTCCTCCCGAGTTCCGTTACGAGGGGTCCTTCGGCCTCGCTTATGATCGTGTCGAGCTGTGCTTCCCTTTTGTTTCCTCATCGGGGAATCGAGGAAAACTCTGCCCTCGATTTTATTGTACATAGATAGTCCTCTCGTTTGTCGGAGAGCAGATTTATCGAAGCGATGTGAAGCGATGAATTATCCTCGGTTCCTTCTTTCGTATGCTACAATCGAGTTGACGGGTCAGTGAAACGTCCCATGAGTCGCGTTGTTCTGACTTAGGACACGTGTCAGCCGCCGGTTACCGTCGAATGCGAAACGTCACGCATTGATTACCCCTTCTCTATAAAAGCTTCGGTCCTTTTTTTCATTTTTTACTTTCCGATTCCAGAGCTCCTTAATTTAGCCTCGAACTTTTCACTTATTCTTAACCTCTTCAAATCTTCATACATTGATTCATAGATCTTCACATTTTCATCTCCCCATCTTCAAATCTTCATATTCCATATTTAAATCTTCAAATTTGACCTTCATAACTTCATCCTTACCTTCGAATCTTCATCCCCACCTTCAAATCTTCAACTTCTGTGCCTCAACAGACCGTTCCTTCAACTTCTAACCTGGCCACGGATGCTGAGGTGGTCGTACGTGAGATGGCCCCGTAACCTCCCTAAAGAGCTTCATCCCCAGAGGTGCTTCATTACCTTTATCCCCGGAGGTGCTTCATCACCTTCAAAATATTTTAACGCCTATTAAATATTGAAATCTACTTTACTAGAAAGCACCAATCCGGCCCAAGCTCAGTTTGATCTCGATAATTGATTAGCCAGACGCAATATCTGGAGGTGGTGTTTATTAGGTCAATCCATTAAAACCTTTGTTTACCTTAAAACATGAGTAAAAACTAAATTTGTACGCAGTTTAAAGGATATGTGATTTAATTCAACATGTATGATCTAAGAACAACAAGTAATTATGTTAAAGATAAAATAAAATATCAAACCAGTCGTTGTATGATGGTCAAGCCTGATCTTAGGTTGAATTGTAAAATTCGATTTCGATTGGATCCTCGATATGAGCTCGGATGCGAATAAAGAAGAGAACAAAATAAAGAACATTTTCAATAATAACTAGAAGACAAAAAATAAACTTTTATTGCTTTGATTTATGTGTCATAATGTGTTCAAATAAAAGATTTATACAGTAGGGGAGTTTCAGTCGTAGTGCAAGTCTAAATAAGGTGAAATTTTCTATTTCTAGTAAATGTTTGACCATGCTGATATCAGACGGGATTCTCGCCGTATATCTGATTTAGGGCGAATATTACCTCTTCCTACTCGTTATGCATAGCCGTTCTCCGCATTTACCGTAGTCCGGATTCTGTACTTGGTCTGGGTCCGTTATTTCACCATGCCCGATGTTAGATATATTGTTCACTCCTCCCGAGTTCCATTACAAGGGGTCCTTCGGCCTTGCTTATGATCATGTCGAGCCGTGCTTCACTTTTGTTTTCTCATCGGGGAAAACTCTACCACCGATTTTACCGTACACAGATAGTCCCCTCGCTTCTCATAGAGCAAATTAATCGAAGCGATGTATTAACCCCGGTTCCTTCTTTCGTACGCTACAACCGAGTTGACGGGTCAGTGAAACGTCCCATTAGTCGTGTCGTTTTGACTTAGGACATGTGTCAGCCACCGGTTACCGTCGAATGCGAAACATCACACATTAATTACCCCTTCTCTATAAACGTTTCGATCCCCCTTTTCATTTTTTTACTTTCCGATTCCAGAGCTCCTTAATTACCCTCGAACTTTTCACTTATTCTTAACCCCTTCAAATCTTCATACATTGTTTCATTGATCTTCACATTTTCATCTCCCCATCTTCAAATCTTCATACTCCATATTTAAATCTTCATATTTGACCTTCATACCTTTATCCTTACATTCAAATATTTATCCTCACCTTCAAATATTCAACTTCTGTGCCTCAACAAACCGTCTCTTCAACTTATAACTTGGCCACGAATGCTGAGGTGGCCGTACGTGAGGTGGCCCCGGAACCTCCCCTGATGATTTTCATCACCGGAGGCTGCTGCATCAAGAACGACTTCAAGGTCGAAAAATCCTCCAACAAAAAGGATCGAGGTGAGGGGGTATGGAGGTACATATGCTCCATTACCGAGGATACACTCCCTACAATTCGGTAGGACCGCAACTCGGAGGACAAGGAAGTGATCGTCCTCGGTCCTGATGAGGACATTACCACTCACGTGGAGGGGTATCTAAGTGTTTACACTTACCCCTTCACAGTTTCCTGGGTGGACCCTATGATCCTTAGCTTTTGCAAAAAGTACGAGGTCTGCCTTGGGCAGATCCACCCGTCCTTTTGGAGGATCGTAATCCTCCTCCGCCATTTTGTCAACAACTTTGAAGCACCTCGATTTAACATCGACCACCTTCTTCATCTCTACAGTCCCCGAGTTTTCCGAGGGGTGTTGATCAATATCGTTCGTCTAGCTAGTAAAGCTCCGTTCTCGAGTATCAATGAAGATCAGGATCGAGGCTAGAAGGGGAGATTTGTTTGGGTGAAAATCGAAGATCTCATTCCCCCCGAATTTTTTCTGTTCCCTGAAAAGTGGAACTCAGCCTATAAATTCCTTTTCTCCCTAAGTATTTGTAATTTCTCTTTTCTTATTTCCTCTTCCTACCATCACAACGGTCACCCAAGTTCCCTATGCAATCCCTCGCTTCAAAGAGTGAATCGAGGGGATCTGCAAACAAATGTCGTATTTTGAGCGCGAATGGCACAAACTTTCAAAGGGCAAGTAGAAGGCCCGTTCTCATGGTGAGTGCTCTTCCCAAAAAAGTCTACTTTTATACTCAACCGTTATCTCCACTAAGTTCTTTTTCTTCTATAGGTTTTCCCAAGACCACTAAGCTTTGGTTATTGGACGAGGACGAGGCTCCGTCCTCACTTGATAAACCCTCCACTTCGGGATAGCCTAGAGCTACTACTCAGGAGGATAAAAAGAGAAAAAAGAGGAAATCTTCGAACTCCCCGGACGCCGAAGCCAAGAAGAAAAGGTTAACGGTCTGGGGTCGAAAAAAGAAACAAGAAGAGTACTAGGGCCAGGGTACCGGACTCAGATTCCCTCTACCGGCTCAGGGATTACCTGAAGATGACGATATGGAGTTCGTCGCTCATGGGCCGTCCATTGATGAGGAAGAACATGCAACAATCGAAGAAAGTGGACGAGAGGCCATCCCCTCTTTAGCTCGGGAGCTAGAGGGAAAATCTAAGGTTGCAGTCTCCCGAGAAGCCATCCCTGCTTCGAGGGAAGTTGCCGGTGTCATCAACATCGCAGAGTCGCTTTCCCACCCATAGTATTTGATCGATGAGGCTCACGCTGCCAATGAGAAGCCAAATGAGACGGCACGGGCCACATACGAGGCCCTTAACATGTTCTTCGAAGTCGTGGACATGGGCGCGTTGGAAGATTATTCCGGGTTTGGTCACCAGGAGATCCCAAAAAAGGATATGTCGTCGGGGGCAGGGGAGACGAGCTCAAGCCCGAGCTGGTGAGGCAGTTCCCGGCTCCGAGCGCGAAATCCCGACCTTAAAAGATCAGTCATAGTGGGCATGGCCAGCTATCTTCGTTGCTTGATGGTCGAAGAGGACCAGGAGAACATGAACGAAGTGAGCACATCGAGCCTCTTCAATGAAGCACAACAAATAGTGAATCAGGTAAGTTTCCCTTTCCTTACGCTCTTCGTGCCCTTATTGAACTTCAACATATTCTCATGATCTTATTGATTTGTTTTTCAGGCTTCGGTGCTCCACCATGAAAGTTTCCATCGGTCTCGGATGGAATCCAGCCAACTCGAGTTCAAGCTAAAGGAGCAAATCTAATAGAAGGACATGTAGAGGGTTCTCAGCGAGCAAAAAAAAATGCCCTCAAGGATCTCCCTATTCTTCGAGCCGAGCTCAAAAAATATCAAAAGGAGGCTTTGTTTGTGAAATTGGAGCATGCCGAACTGGTCGAGAAGGTAATGATTTTTAAGTTTAAAAAGAAGAGGTTATGCGTAGTTACAGATGATGCAACCTTGCAGGTCCAAGAGAAGATAAACCTGATTGACCAGCTCCGGGCCAAGATGAACGAGCTCAACACTTCGGCTAAGATGTTGAGGAGCAGGATGGACCTTCTGGCCTTGGAAAAGAAGGCTACAAAAGAGGATTTGGTGTCGGTCAAGGACCAACTCCGAGTGGTGAAGTATAAGGCCGACAAGTGGTCCCGGATAAATGACGAGCTTCGGGCACAACTGGATTCAGCCGTCTCGGAACGGGACGACCTTGGTCGGGAATATACTGCGCTGAAGTACAAGTTAGAGGAAACCTCGATTGATTCCTCTGAGGTCGAAGAAATGCTGGCCTAATACAAAACTGATGTGGAGATAGCCGAGGCTTGTTTAATAACAAAGGTCGAGTATGTAAAGTGGTTGTCCCGGAGGGAGACCCTCCAGCAGATTCACGCCCGAGGGTTTGATCTGTCGGCCAAGATTGAAAAGGCCAAAAGGCTTGAGAGTCGGGGAATAAGAGTTGTATGAGCCCGAAGGTCCCGAAGGTTCCAGTGCCGAGTCGAGCTCCGGTGAAGATTAGGCGGAGATGCCTTAGCATCTCGTTCTCTCTTTTATTTTTCTATTGTATATTCCTTTTTTTCTTATTTTGAGGCTGTTTTATCGTGCCTTTGTAAATATTTTTGAAATATATATAAAATTTTCCCTTTGGAAATACTGTTTCCTTTATTTTCTCGGTACGTGTTTGCACTTTTTTATTTGAAGATCGTACTTAATTCCTCATACTTAATGCCTTAGCATAGAATTGTACGTGACCTAGAGTAACCGTTCTCCGGAAGCCCGAATGAGGCCCGATTTCAATAATAACTCCAAGTTGTTTAGGCTTCTATATCTCGATAAAAAATGAAGACCTTTAAGATACTCGAGTGTTTCAGTCTTGCACGATGGTATTTTCCGAGGGTGACCTTTTAATAGGTTTTAATCATATGTAAGGGCCGTACTTTCTGAGTACGGACTTGGACGTATCTGAGCCGTTTTAGGTTGGCCTTTTATGTTTATGCCCCGGCTATCGTCTCGGTGCCTAAAGGATTCGATAGCCCATGCCATATTTTTTTTATCGGATAACAATCCCCGAGTCGAGGTATCCCGTGGGCTTTAGGATTTAGGATCCGTTATTTTTTCTAAGTAATTCAACAAATGCATCGATGGTGCAAAATGCGTAGTGATAAAATATAACGGGAATATTTCTTTCATTTCTTTGTATGTAGAATACGTAATCGGAGGCGCATAAGCTTTGTTGTAATGTCCCGGCCGGTCGTTTTGAGAGTTGTAGTTGCGTCCCCCCGGTCGTTTTGAGAGTTGTAGTTGCGTCCCCCATTTACTACTCATTTTGTACTTTATAGTTGTTATGTGATTTGCTGGGGTGGTCGGTTCGGGTCCGGAGAGATTTTGGAATGAAATGAGACACTTAGTCTCATGGTTGAAAGCTCAAATTAAAATGGTTGACCGGATGTTGATTTATGTGTAAACGACTCCTTGACTGGATGTTGATTTATGTGTAAAAGGCTCCAGAATGGAATGTGTGGCTTCCGTTAACTCCGTTGGGTGATTTTGGACTTAGAAGCTTGTCCGGATTGTGATTTCGAGGCCCGTAGTAGAATTAGGCTTGAAATGGAGAACATTGAATTTTTGGAAAGTTTGACCGGGAGTGGACTTTTTGATATCGGGGTCGGATTCTGATTTCGGAAGTTGGAGTAGGTCCGTAATGAAAAATGTAAATTATGTGCAAAATTTGGGGTCAATCGGATGTGATTTGATTGCTTTCGGCGTTGATTGTAGAAGTTGGAATTCCTTAGTTTCAATAGGCTTGAATTGAGGTGCGATTCATGTTTTTGATGTTGTTTGAGGTGATTTAAGGGATCAACTAAGTTTGTATGAGGTTTTGGAACTTGTTGGTATGTCTGGTTGAGGTCCCGGAGGCCTCGGGTTGAATTCGGATGGTTATCATATCGAAAATGGGTTTTAGTGCATTGCCGAACTTGGGAGTTTTCTGGTGTGATCGCACTTGCGAGGGGGTGACCGCAGGTGCGGATGGAGTAATGTAGTAGAGGATGTTGGATTGAGGACTGTGGAGCCTATACGCGGTATAATTTCCGCAAGTGCGAACTCGCACCTGCGCGTAGAGTGTCACAGGAGCGGAAGGGAGCTGGGGAGGTTGGTCCGCAGAAGTGGATGCTTTGCGCAGATTCGCACCCGCAGAAGCGGGGTTTGCAACCACAAAAGCGGTTGGTAGGATTTGAGTGAGTTCTGCAGATGCGAATGGGTGACTGCAGAAGCGGCTAAATGAGTCGCAGAAGTGAAAAGCCTGGGTAGATTATTTGATTTCAAGGGTTCGCGATTTTGCTTCATTTTAAACATTTCAAGCACGGGTTTGGGCGATTCTTGAGAGGACTTTCGAGGGGTTTCTTGAGGTAAGTACATTGTGCTTATTTTTTATCAATAATCTTGCTTCCCCGTTGATTTTCCCACCTAGTTGGTGTGTATTTAACGTGTAAATTGAGAGTTTTAGGCTAGGGATTTAGAGAGTTTGATTTGGGGATTTGGGTGACGATTTGGTGTCGGATTTTGATAAATTTGGTACGGTTGGACTCGTGGTTGAATGGGATTACCGTATTTGTGAATTTTATCAAGTTTCGAGATGTGGGACCGGGGGCCGTCTTTTGAATCGATTGTTGACTTTTGATTAATAACTTAGCATTTTCTTATGGAATTGATTCCTGCTCGTGTTGTTTGTATCAGATTATTTGTGGCTAGATTCGACACGTTCGGAGTCCAGTTCGCGATGCAAGAGCCTGCCAGCGAAGTGATTCGGGTTGCTTGAGGTAAGTATCGTATTTAAACTTGGTTGAGGCATTTTCTGAATTTTTTTGATAGCCACGTGCTTTTGGGTACACATATGTGTGGGGAGGATCCCGTGTACGGGCATCGGGGTTGTGCATTCATGTTTGGGTTGTGCTCGGGCTCCAATAAGCCCAGAAATGACTGTTAAGCTTCTAGCTTCGATATCTAACATGTGGTAACGATTTATGTGATCTAATTGAGCCATGATGAGTCTACTTAGAGGTTTAATCCCTGAATGAACCTGATAAATGCCTCTCATTAATGAAATTTCTGGATTGAGTTACGATAGCACACTTTGCATATGCCTACACTTTAGCATGTTATTTATACCAGTCCAGGGATAAGAAAATTCTATGTGATATTTCAGACTGGGGCATAATGCAGTTATGCCGCGTGGATTATGTTATTTTCACGTGAGTTGTCCATGCAGCACACGAGTTATCTGTGCAACACGTGAGTTGTCCGTGCGGATCCATATATTGATATTATTAGCACGTGAGTTGTCCGTGCAGCACATGAGTTGTCCGTGCGGATCCATATATTGACATTATTGACACGTGAGTTGTCCGTGCATATTCTATTGTTAGCACGTGAGCTGTCCGTGTAGTGTGTGAAACTTGTAGTTTCTTGATCATTTATCTAATTTACTTGTTTTCTTTCCCCTACATGCCATAATACTGTTGAGCAGCGTATTTGAGGACCAGTACACATGCACACATGGATATATGTATCACAATGCCTTATGGGCTATCATTAAATCTTGTAATATGTTAATAAAAAATGGTAGAATTGTACTGACTTACCTAGTGACCTCAATAATGTTGAGATTCTCTTACCTTGCCTTGTTTATTTGCGATACTTATTGAGTTGGTTGTACTAACACTAAACCCTGCACCTCGTGTGCAGATCCAGGTGCTTTCGGTTACGGCGGTTGCCGAGTTGTGGAGTTTGGACTTTCGGAGACTATCGAGGTAGTTGCTTGGCGTTTGTATACCTTAACTCTCCCACCTTGTCTTCCATTTTATGTTTCAATTTTTATTTCCTAGATGGTGTATTAGACTGTGTCTTTATGTAGATGCTCATGTACTCGGCGACACCCCGATTTTGGGAGAGATCTGTATTGAATTATAATTTCTTACTTTGTTTTTAAAAGGTTTTCCTTAATTTTAAATGCTTCCATATATTTCAAAGCTTTAAAGTGTTGGAAATGTTTGCATAATCGGCGTTCCTAGTACCATGATAGGCGTCATCACGACCGGTTGGTTGCCTAGTATCATGACAGGCGCCATCGCGGCCGGTTGGTTTTGGATCGTGACACTTGTTATATGGCAAGCGTGGGCTACATGGGTACGGTTTGTTTGACCGAACTACCGAGCCTTGGATTTTAATTAAGTAATAACACCTTCTAAGGATCCTAACTTAGGGGGTAATGGCCCCTAGTATTTATGGCCGAACTTGTGAGGCCTCGAATACTAATGGTCTGGTGTAGGTGATCAGTAACTCCGGCTTTAGGCGGCCCGTAGAAACTAAGGTAGCATGTTTTACTGTTTCCTCGTTAAAAACCATGCTGTAAAGCCCACTTCGGGAAAAAACCGGTTCAAAGGAAAAAGAGTACAACACGTGATTTCAGATCTAATAGTCACATTAAGGCTTCCGCGCCATATACTAGAGAACGGGGTCGCTCCGGTACTCGACTTCGAAGTTGTTCGGTATGCCCACAAGACTTTGGGAAAGATTTCTTTCCACTTTTCTTTCAAATCGGTCAGTCTCTTTCTCAGATTTTGGAGTATAGTTTTGTTCGTGACCCCGCTTGTCCGTTCGCACTAGGGTGGTAAGGTGTTGATAATATCATTTTGATTTTTTGGTCTTCAAAAGACCTACTTACCTTGCTGCCGACGAATTATTTTTTGTTGTCCCGGACCAAATCGACATAAATTGTGATCCCAAATGAAGTTGACGACCTCTTTCTCCCAGACCTTCTGGAACGCCAATACCTCGACCCACTTGGAAAAATAATCTGTCATGAGTAGTGTGTATTGGGATTTACCGGGTTCCCATGGAAGGGGACCGATGATGTCCATCCCCCATTTCATGAACGGCCATGGCGATAGGACCGGGTGAAGCATCTATCCCGGTTGATGAATCATTGGGGCGTGCCTTTGACACTCGTTGCATTTCCGTACGAAGTCTTTCGCATCTTTCTCCATTTCATTCCAGTAGTAACCAGATCTGATTAACTTTTGAACTAGGGATTCTGCCCTCGAGTGGTTCCCGCAAGTGCCCTTGTGCTCTCCCGGACCCAATCTGAACCTGGCAGCTTTGGTGCGCATGGCTTTTGATTCCTTGGGATCCGATGGAAATTTTTCTGTCTTCACGTAGTCTATGTAGTTGTTTCTCCAATCCCAAGTCAAACTTGTTGAGTTTACCTCGGTGTGACCTTCTTCTACCACTGATTTCATCAGTTGTACCCCTGCCCCCGAGTCGAATTCATCGGAGTCGACAAACGACCCAAGGTTAGCCAGTGCATCGGCCTCGCTATTTTGATCCCTAGAAACGTGTTGTAGAGTCCATTCCTTGAATTGTTGCAAGGTCACCTGCAACTTATCCAAGTACCTTCGCATTTGTTCCTCCTTTACTTGAAACGTCCCATTGACTTGATTTACAAAAGGAGGGAGTCACATTTGGCCTCGATCACTTCGGCCCTAGGCTCTTAGCCAGTTCTAGACTTGCAATCATTGCTTCAAACTCGACTTTGTTGTTAGTCAATTTTACATTTCTAACGGACCGTCTAATTTTGCTAGACGTAGGTGGCTTTAATATGATACCGAGCCTGGACCCCTTCGTGTTGGAAATTCCGTCAGTGAACAAGGTCCAGATCCTCAAGCTAGTCCCCGAAGGAGTAGTAATTCCCTCTCAACCTCAGGTATCAAGGCCTGTGTAAAGTGGGCCATAAAGTCCGCAAAATATGTGTTTTTATGGCGGTCCCGGGTTTGTACTCGATATTTCACCCGCTAATTTCTACAACCCATTTGGCCATCCGTCCCAAGACCTCGGGCTTTTGCATGACATTCCTCAGCGGGTAAGAGGACATGACACATATGGAGTGGCATTGAAAGTACAGTTTTAATTTCCTAGATGCACTTAGTAAGGCGAGCGCTAATTTTTCTAGGTGAGGATACCTTGTTTCGGCATCACATAAGGTTCTATTAACATAATAAATAGGAAATTGTGTACCTTCTTATTCCCGGACCAGGACACCGCTTACCGCCACCTCGAAAATGGAAAAGTAGAGGTACAAATATTCGTTCGCCTTCGGAGTGTGTAGCAAGGGGGCTCGACAGGTATCGCTTGAGTTCTTCTAAAGCTTGATGGCACTTTGGGGTCCAAGAGAAGTTGTTCTCTTTTAATAGTGAGAATAAACAATGACTTTTATCCGATGATCTCGAAATGAACTAGCCTAACACGGCTCTCGCCCGATCAGTCTTTGTACTGCTTTGACGTTGTTGACTACGGTGATGTCCTTTATTTTGTCACGGTTGATCTCTATTCCCATGTTGGATACCATGAATCCATGAAACTTTCCCGAGCTGATCCCTAATGAACACTTTTCTGGGTTTAGCTTCGTGTTGTACTTCCTCAATATGTCGAAGGGTTCTTGCAAATGTTGCCACACTCCTTTTTACTACCCCGTGAAGGGTATAAGAAAGTTTTTCCAATTAAAGTGACATAAATCGAAATGAGATTATTTATTGATTCAGAGTCGCCAATTGGAATAATTTATGGTGTCCCAAGTCATCGATTTATTTAGAACCCCAAATCGAGGAAAAAATGACTGTTTAAAGTCTGCAAAAATCAGAAGACCGGGTAAGAAATTCTGTTAACCCGGAAGAAGGTGTTAGGCATTCCCGGGTTCCGTGATTTTAGTACGGTCGCTTAACTATTATTAATTGTCTAATTATCTGATTTATTACATATTTAAGGCCTATTGTGCATTTTACTTTTAACCGCTTTTAACTATTTAAGGAATTATTTTTGAAATAAGTCACGATATCGTACACTTGTCGTTTTGGTACATGTTGCGAACCGCGCCACATGAAATGCACCTGCGATTCACGGCATGCTTATTTTATTATTATTCGAAGTTATGGACGGGTCACATGAGATGCACACCCGAATTTGAATTTAGGTATGTGACCATGCCACGGGAAGGTCATGATGATATATTAATCGCGCATAAAGCAAACTACGATGTTTGTGAATATTAATGGCTTAAGCATGCTCCTAACGGTGAAGCCATAAAACAAGAATATAAGTACCAAACGTTTAAAACTTAATTTGTTTACATGCAATGTCACCCATATGACCCCTTCAAACAACTAATTTTTATTTCTAGCAACATACCAAATCTCTACGACCAACTCGATCCAGTAACGTCACAAACACATAATATCAAATAACGGATAATAAAGAAATTGAGCTAAGCAGAACAAGCGGATTTCACATGACAAAGTTGAAGCTCCTAAACCAGAATGTTATGGAAGTAGTTCTCAAAATCAATCAACTCTGAAGGATAAATACATAGTTGCCTTTCTTTCATGCCTCTATGATGACACGTCCAATAAGAAGCAAGAACAAGAAATCTTAAAACGGACTGAAGACAACTTCTCTAAGATTCATATCAAATTTTGAACTAGCATACTTTTTTTTTAAGACTAAAAAAAAAATCAGATTCAACACAAAAGCCTTAACTACAAGTTCATAAATTTGTTAAACACACTTCAATCAATAAACAAAATTCACCAGAAGAAGTTAAAGGAGAAACAAGCAACCACAGTCATATGAACTTAACCAATAACAAATTAAAACTACAATTAATAACATTAAAATAGAGAGGAAATAATAGAATGAACCTGTTGAAGAAGAATTACTTTAACAAAATCAGAAGAGGCAGTGAGTACGAATTCAATGGCCAGCTCCAAACGATAAAATCATCGTAGAAATCGAATGGAAATGCGAACCACGAACGGCAAATGAACCTCAACTCAACCAAAAAATCTCCATCTCAAAACAAAACCCAGAAGCAAGAAACAAAATTTTTCTTTTTTTTTCTTTTTTCGAAATACAAGAAAATAAAAACCAAAACTAAACTGAAATTTTCTCACTCCCTTTTGTATCAGTGAAACCCGAAAAATTCTTCCTTTTATCTTCGCAAGACCTCAAATATATAGCCTCGCCCCTCCTTCCAAATCCGAAAATCACCAACTCTATGTGTGTGGACGGTTTTGGACAAATGGAGGGCATGGATTGACAATCAATCCATGGCTCCCATTAATCTAGCAACCGCCCTCAAAAGAGAATCTAACGCGTGAAAATCAGAAGGAATAATCCGTTTTGTCAGAGGTCTGTTATGCGACGTGGCAAGAGGGGAGAGGGAGGAGCACGTGGTGAGTTTTCTGAGCCAACTCGCTTGATTCCGGCGAGTTTGGCCGGTCGAATCGGCGGCAGTTGGGCGAACTAAAGGGGCGCCGTTTTTGGGTCTTAGGTTTAGAGTTGGGGTGTTATAATTGGGTTTAAATATAGTAATGGGGAGGAATATGGGCCATTGGATCAAGGTATTTGGATGGTTGAGATTAAAAGTGGGAATGTGGCGGGTCATGGGTTCGGGTCGGATCAACAGCTGGGTAGGGGGAAAAAGTGTTGGGCTGGGGGGATTTTTAGGGTAATTTGGGCCGATCTTGACTTTTGGCCCAATTTAAGCTAAGACCAAACCAATTTCCCTTTTCTCTTTTATTATTATTATTTTTCATTTTGAACATAAAAATCCTAATTAGGATTTAACTTAATACTAGCTTATAAAATTAACCTAATTACTATTTATATTATTTAGAAAATTAATTAACCTAAAGCTAATAAAAGAAAAGAAATTTAATAATTAAAAATTAAAACTAAATATACAAGAATCTATAGCTTTTTTTTGGCTTTTTTTCTTTGAAATTGTTTAATAATGCAATTAATTAACCGCTTAACTTTAAAAATGTAAATAACGACATAAAATATGATGCATGAAGTTTGAAGATTTCTTTTTTTAGTATTTTTCTTTGTGTTATTTCATGATTTGGAAATATTAAATATGCAACTAACATGCAGACAATTCCTAAAATTCCGTACAATTAAAATAAACAAAAAAAAATCTATTTTGTGACCTTTGTAGGAGTATTATTACTCGGGCAAAAATCACATGCTCACAAATGTTTCAAATGGTCCCCTGCTCTCAGGGACTTAACCAACATATTGTCAATATAAAGTTTCATTGATTTCCCTATTTGTTCTTCGAACATACGGTTGAAAAGGCGTTGGTATGTGGCACCTACGTTCTTTAACCCGAACGACATTATGTTATAATAGTAGGTGCCGAATTTGGTTATGAAAGAAGTATTTTTTTGATCACATGGGATCCATCTGAATTTGGTTGTACCCAGAATAGGCGTCGAGAAAACTCAATATGTCGTGTTCGGCCGTAGAATCAATCATTCGATCGATGTTAGGGAAAGGGAAGAAGTCCTTCGGACACGTCTTGTTTAGATCCTTATAATCTACACACATCCTAAGTTTATTTCCTTTTTTAGGTACGACTACTATGTTAGCTAACCAATCCGGGTACTTAACTTCCTGGATGTAACCTATTTTTAGAAGTTTAGATACCTCGTCCTTGATGAATGCGTGTTTGATCTCGGACTTTGGCCTTTTCTTCTGCTTAACCGGATCGAACTTGGGATCTAAGCTTAACTTATGAGTGGTTACCTCCGATGGAATCCATGTCATGTCTAGATTGGACTGCGCGAAACAATCCTGTTAGCTTTAAGAAAATCAATAAGCTTTTTCCTGAGCTCGGGGATTAATCCCGTGCCCAGGTATACTTTTCATTCCGGTAGGTGCCCGATCAATATAACTTGTTCCAACTCCTCGATTTGGTGTCATCAGTATCATTGATTGCTATGAATGATATCGAGACGCTGTAATCATCCTCATCATCCGCTCCGTGCTCCTTTTGTTTTTCTGGCTCGGCTAAGTCCACTATCATTGATTGCTATTTAGTTTCTTCTCCATTAGCGGTTCCCCATTTTTTGATGTTGAAACCACGCACATAGGGATTACTTTATTCACAACAAACATTTTCTTTGCGGTCGGTTGTTCTCCGTAGACTGTTTTAACTCCTCGCGGAGTGAGAACTTTTAGCGCTTGATGTAAGATCAAAGGCACCGCCCCCATATTGTGAATCCACGACCTTCCGAACAAGGCGTTGTACCTTATATCCCCTTCAATCACGTAGAAATTTGTTTCTTGGGTGGTCCCGACAATGTTTACTGGTAAAATTATCTCACCTTTCATGGTCTCTCATGCCATGTTGAATCCGTTCCATACCCAAACCGCTGGTATGATTTGATCCTGCAACACCAGTTTCTCTACAACCCTCGATTTGATGATGTTGGTCGAGCTTCCTGGATCAATCAACACACGTTTAACCCGAGATTTGTTGATAAGTATGGATATTACTAGTGCATCATTGTGAGGCTGTTCGATGCCCTCGGCGTCTTCGTCACTGAACAAGATAGCTCCTTTCGGGACGTAATCTCGAGTGCGTTTTTCTCTCGTGATAAAATCTTTAGTTCGTTTTATCATCGACCCTTGGGGACATCAACTCCCCCAATGATCATGTTGATTACATGTTGAGTCGCATCTTGTTCGACCTGTTTGTTAGCGTCCCTATTTCTGAAGTGGTTCTTGGCTCGCTCGCTTAGGAATTCTCGAAGGTGCCAATTGTTGAACAATCGAGCTACTTCTTCTCTTAGCTGTCGGCAATCTTCGATCCTATGACCGTGAATACCGTGGTATTTACACACCAAGCTGGGATCTCTAGGCAGAGTTGAACTGCAATGGTCTTGTCCACTTAGTCTCTTTGATGCGCCCTATGGCCGATACTATACCTGCAGCGTACACATTTAAATTATAATCCAATAATCTTGGTGCCTCCCTACTCCCTAGCGATCAATCAAAAACGCTCTTGCTCATCAGGCCTCGGCTGCTCGGTCCTCGATCATTTCTCTTGTCGTTCCTTGTCGAGTGGGTCTGAATCTATTTCCCCTCCGGTCCGTGCCATATGTTTGGTATCGATCCCGGACCTGCCTCGATTCCTGATCAATGATTCTCTTAGATCTTTCATCAGTTCTGATAGGGTAAACAGACCCTGAAGGGGTCCCGAGTTGGTCCTCCTCGACTCTGATATTCAATTGATACCTGTTGTGGATGTAGGCCCAGGTGACCACTGGTACTCTACCAAGTTTGCTTTAGTTGTTGAGAGGACGCAGAACTTCCGGGATTGAGCCCTTGAGTAAATTCCTGAATGACCTAACCATCCATAACCGGTGGCAGATCCATCCGTTCCATGTGGAACCTCGACACAAAATCCCTAAGCATCTCGTTATCCCTCTGCTTGACCTTGAAACGATATGATTTCCTCGTCTCGACCTTGATGGCACTGGCATGGGCCTTTACGAAAGCATATACAAGCATAACAAACGAGTCGATAGAACTCGGAGGTAAGTTGTGATACCATATCATTGCTCCCTTGGACAGGGTTTCCCCAAATTATTTCAGCAACATCGACTCGATTTCGTCGTAGTCATTCCCATTGATCGCGCATGCATAGGAGATTACATGCTCATATGGATCTGTGGTCCCATTATACTTGAGAATGTCGGGCATCTGCAACCTCTTCAGGATCGGCTTTGGTGCCTCGCTTGGTGGGAAAGGCTTTTGAATGAACTTTTTGGAGTCTGGTCCCTTCAATATTGGAGGCTCTCCTGGGATCTGATCGACTCTTGAGTTATACCTTTCCATCTTCTTGTCGTTGGCCTCAATCTTTTTCTCGCCAGACTCCACCCGTTTTATCAATGCTTCATGCATCTTCATCACCTCAGAAGTTTCCTCGAGCCTGAATTCACCCGGTTCCACGGCAACTTGTTCATCCCTCGGTGTATTTTCCCGGGACTACTCAAGCTCAAACTTGTTAGGGGCGTGGCTCTAGTTTTGCAACTGTGCTATCGCAGCTTGCTGAGCCTGCAACATTTCGAAAATCAATCGCAGGATCCACCCATCACCTTCAACTTCGGGCGCCTCTGGAGCAGCTGGTTGAGGTCTCCCCCGAACGTTGTTTCGGGATCAGTCAGTAGATTGATGTTGATGGAAACCTGTGAGTTAGAATTAACTGGGTCGGCGACTGGGACACCATCGGTATCGACAAGGGTAAAACCATTGCTAGGTATCATGTTATTATTCTCACCATGGTGGCCTGACTCAACGTCAACGTTCAAGTGAGCAGACTGAGAATTTGACATCCTTAGGCTAACCTGGAATCAAAATTTCAAAGAACAAGCGTAAAATAGGGCGTGTTATGGAGATTCGTATCAAATCATCACTATTATCATTGGCCCCACGGTGGGTGCCAAAATGTTTACTTTAAAAATGAGTAACAATTATATTTGTATGCGTTTTAAAGAATATGTAATTTAATTCAATACGAATGATATAAGAACAACAAGTAATTATGTTAAAGATAAAAATAAAAGATCAAATCAATCGTGATATGATGGTCAAGCCTGATCTTAGGCTGAACACTGAAATTCGATCTCGATTAAAACCCTCGATATAAGCTCGGTTGCGAATAAATAAGAGAACAAATGAAGTACACTTTGAATAATAGCTAGAAGATAAACAATAAACTTTTATTACTTTGATTTGCGTGTCACAATGTGTTCAATTAAAATTAACTCTCTACTTTATATAGTAGGGAAATTTCAGTCCTAGTACATGTCTAAATAAAGTAAAAATCTTCTTTTTCCGGTAAATGTCGATCCGCAGCTAATATCGAACAAGATTCGCGCCGTAATATCCGGTTGAGGGCGAATATTACGGCTCCCTACTCGTTATACATAACCGTTCTCCGCATTTCCCGTGGTCCAGAAACTTTATTTGGTCTAGGTCCGCTATTTCACCGTGCCCCATTCCAGATACATTGTTCACTCCTCCCCGGTTTCGTTACAAGGGGTCCTTCGACCTCGCTTATGATCGTGTCGAGCCGTGCTTCCCTTTTGTTTCCTCATCGGAAAATCGGGAAAAACTCTGCCCCATTTTACCGTACACAACCTCAAGAAAAGTAGAGAACGGAGAGGTGAAAATTAGGAAAAGTGATGTATACAAAATAATATCACATGAAAATTTAGACCAGTGCACGAATCTTTCCGTGCAATATTATTAAGCAAATGTATTCTTATATTATTATATTTTTATTCAAATAGTGTCCGGTCATCAGTTTGCCGCTCCTCTATCTGTCAAGCTGAGATTTAAAACCTTAATCTCCAAAGTTTGTACTCACTCTATTGACTTTATTAACAAACTTATTGAGGCTTAAATAAACCGTTAGTCTGACATTTGAATATTAAAAGGAAAAGAGTGGTAGGGGGGGTTGGGGGGGGAGGGTACAAGACGTAATGCCTTAATAGTAGTACACAAAAGATCTCATACCATTAATTCATTTTTTATGCCAATTATTCCAATGCTTACTCACTAGTACAACGTCTTACTTTCTTCCTCGGAGAATGTATACGGTAGAAATCAGGGCTATTCGATTTCACTATTTGATCGAGATTGGGACGCTGCATCGAAGATCTGAGAAGTTGAGTCCGAAATCGAATCCTCTTTCCAGATCGAGATCAATATCAAACGAGGCCAGAAGAGATAGACTTCGAGTAATATCGGATAGCTTTGTAACGGAAAAGACGAGATATTTGTGATTGGTCGAATATCGTAGCGTGAATCTCGGAACAGATCAAATCTGTAGCGGTTAATCAACTGTTTATATGATTTTCTTCTGTAATAAGAAGTATACCATAATTAGAATTCCTCTACTATATAAAGAGGAATTTCATTCTTTTGTACGCATCATCATTGTTCACTGAAAAAAGGTTATCAATCATTTTCTTTCTTGCTTATTGTTCCGCTTACTGTTCATCCTTTATTGCTCTTACACTACCACGTTGATCTTACTTCAATTTGAGGTCGAGGTTCAGCTTATACATTGGTTTGGTTTATTTTATAATTCAATTTAGTCATTTACTTTCTCATTTATCAATTGGTATTGGGTGAAATCACATATCCTTAAAATCACAATATAAGTTTAGTTGTTATCCAATTTTAGGATAAACAGTTTGGCGCCTACCGTGGGGCTAAGGATAATAGTGATTATTCAATACTAATTTCGATAACACACTGTAACGAGCCGGTTGGTCGTTACGTAGAACTTGCATTATAATTACTGTTATTTCCTTGTCATAGGTTGGTTATACTGTTTATGATGTGTTAGTGTTGGTACGCTTTAATCGCAATGGTTGTAGTGAGAATTTAGTCACTTGGTCTTTATGAATAGCCTTAAAGTGGGAGAAGTCAACTGAGAGTTGACTTATTGGTAAACAACCTCGGAATGCAGATTTATGGATCGAAAAGCTTCGTTAGGTGATTTGGGACTTAGGAGTGTGTTCGGAATAATTTTGTGATGTCCGGTGTAGAATTAGGCTTGAATTGGCGAAAGTTAGTTTTTGGCAATTTTCGGTCGGCAGTGGAAAATAGGCTATTAGGGTCGGAATGGAATTCTGGAAGTTGAAACAGATTCGTAAGGTCATTTTGGATATGTCTGCAAAATTTCAGGTCAATCGAATGTGTTTTGGATAGTTTCGGCATCGTTGGTGGATATTAGAAATTTCAAAGTTCTTAGGCTTGAATCCGACGTGATTTTGGTGTTTTTGCATTGTTTTTGGTGTTCCAAGGGCCCGACTAAGTTTGAATGAGGTTATGTGTTGGTATGTTTGGTTGAGGTCTCAGGGGCCTCAGACGAGTTTTGAGTGATTAACGGAATGGATTTTGGCCTTTATAAATAGCTGTGTTGGTGGTGTTTCTGCAGCAGGGATTTACCCTATGCATTTGCGGAGGTGGTCTCGCGTTCGCATATGGGATAGGAGTGCTGGGGAAATTTTGTTCAATGCGATCGCAGCTTGGGGGTGCGAACGCGGAGAGTCGGGCTGGTTGGCCTATGCGTTTGCAGGGCCTGGAGTGCGTTCGCGTAGAGTAAAGGCATCTGAGGGATCCCAGGCCCATTGGCCTGTGCTTTCGCGTAAGGGCCCATGCGTTCACGGTGGCCTGGGTTTGTTATGCTGTGCGTTCGCGGTCTGGTAGCCGCGTTCGCGTAGAGGAAATTAGGGGCCAGCTGGGGTTGCTCTATGCGAACGCGGTCAATGTGATGCGTTCGCGATGAGTAAAACCTGGGCAATATATAATTAACCCATCTGCGACCATAACCCACTTTTCCACCATTTTTGAACGGGAAGAAGCTTTTGAGGCGATTTTTAAGAGAGGAAATCATTGTTCTTTATTGAGGTAAGGATTTTGGACCCTAAAACTCGATTATATGTGATTAAGGATCAAATTATTATCGTTTAATTTAGGAAAATCAGTAGAAAAGAGATGGAATTAGGGCTTGAGATTTTGAGACCTTTAGGGGATGATTTGAGGGGTCAAACAAACTCCGATTTTAGAGTTCTTTATATGTACGAACTCGTGAGATGATGAATAAATATTTTGGTATAAAATTTGTAGAGTTCCGAGATGCGGGCCCGGGGGTCGGGTTTTGGCTAATTTCGGGGTTTGTGCTAAAATTGGTATTTTTTCAATTGAAATTCATTCCCTTAGCATAATTTGATGAGAAAGATCTGATCTTTATATATTTGGAGCACACGAAGTTGATTCGAGAGGCAAGCGGGTTGCAGAGTAGCTTTTCGGGCTAGTTTGAGGTAAGTAATGTCTTTAAATCCTATCCTGAGGGTATGGAACCCCGAACTTTACATCCTTTCACGGATTTGGAGTGACGCACACACTGGATGACGAGTGTGGGGCGTGCACGAATTGGAAATTTGAAAAATGTATCTTTTTAAGCAGCTATTGAGTTGCGAAACCGCTTTTAAAGCATATGGTTATTAGTATTACTATGTTTTTTATACTTGGGCTGTAAGCCATGTTTGGGGCCTAGTGCCAATCTTTTTTAACCCCTTGAGGGATATTTTACTGATATTCCTCACTTTGAAACTATGATTTTACACTCAGTCTTTCTTGTGAAATTGCTGACACTCTTATTTGATAATATTACTATTTCTTGAAATGAGATACTATTTTGGGTCGAGAACCCTGTTTTATTTATAGCCCGAATGGCATGCTGAGAGTGTCTGACTAAGTGAGGTCGAGGGCCAATAATGTGAGGATGTTATGATATGAGAGAGGATGAGTGCCTGAGAGTGATTGATGCCATGATTTGGCTTGTTTATAGCGCTTGGGCTGTAGGAGCCCCTCCGGAGTCTGTACACACCCCCAGTGAGCGCATGTACCTACTGAGTGCGAGTGCCGAGTGATGAGTGATTGGGAGACATGAGTGACAATGAGGTTGCCTGCGGGGCTGATACTGAGTGATGGTGAGGTTCTGAGGGAAATGGTTACTAGTGATGATTATGGCATGAGGGGGCAATTTTATGATAATATTCTACTGAGTTTTGACTATGATTCACTTCATTTTCCAAACTGATATTACTGAGAGTTTTACTGAGATATATTGAAAGTATACTTTTTTCAAAAGGATTTTATGGAAACTGGTTTTCGAACTTATGTACACTGTATTGAGACTTGATGTTTTACTGTTGTGTGGGTCGGTGTTTTTGTGATGTGTGTTCATATACTTCAGACTGTGATTTATTTTCATTACTACTAAGTTGGCGTACTCATCATTACTCCCTGCACCCCTGTGTGCAAATCCAGGTACTGGTTCAAAGCAGTAGTCATCAGCGTTTGGGATTTCAAGGTAGCTGTCCAGCGTCCGCAATTTCTCCACTTCCCTTCTTCATTTAGTACTTAGTATTCGATTCATAGACATTATTATGACATTTGCAGATTTAGTTTATTTCTTAGATGCTCGTGATCGGTTGACTCCAGTATTGGGGGGTTTGTTTAGACTGTTAGATTATTATTGAGGCGTAAAGACTTAAATAAATTATTTTATACTCTGTTTGCTGATTATTGATTTTTGAAATATTATAATAGATCAAATGTGTAGTTATGTGATGGTTGGCTAGCCTAGTTCCACGATAGGCTCCATCACGACCAGTTAGGATTTGGGGTCGTGACACACACCCTATTTTACGCTTGTTCTTGTCAAGTATCTTTTCTTTAAGGTTAAAAACATGTCAAACTCACAAACTGCACCCACATATGGTGACAATGGCCTCGAATTTCACAGGGAAAATAACTGTATAATCCAGGGGTCGAGATGCCACAAGCTGATCTCGGGGGAGCACCAGTTGCCAACCCAATCGACGTCAGTTCACACGTCGCTTTGAATGCGAATCTGGTCATGGAGAAGGCCGATCTGGTGGTCAAGGTACACAGGGTGGAGGAGATGGAGGAGTCACTCTCTAAATGATATTAGAAATTCTACATGCTCAATAAGCCGCTATTACATAACTACAAAATCAACATCGAACTCTGAGTGAGGTCGAACCGGAAGATGTCGACCGAACTAAGCCAGTATCGGAAAGGCCAAATACCGGTGAATCGGGGATTGACCTCGAGATAATGAAGATGCTCGAGGAGCTCACCAAACTGATTGAGTCGGGAGAGAAGAAAATTGAGGCAAATGATAAGAAAGTGGAAACATACAGCTTCCGAGTTGATCATATACCGGGGGCACCGCCAATTTTGAAAGGGATGGATTCGAGAAATTTGTACAGAAGCCGTTTCCTCCAAGTGCGGCTTCGAATCCCAATCCCAAAAAGTTTTGTATGCCGGATATACCTAAGTACAACGGGACCACCGATACCAACGAGCATGTCACCTCCTATACATGCGCCATCAATGGTAACGATTTGGAAGATGATGAGATCGAATCTGTTTTATTGAAGAAGTTCGGAGAGACTCTATCGAAGGGGGAAATGATTCGGTACCAAAATCTACTGCCAAATTCCATTGACTCATTTTCCATGTTAGCGGATTCTTTAGTAAAGGCACATGCCGGGGCCATAAAGGTTGCGACAAGGAATTCAGACCTTTTCAAAGTAAAACAGAAGGATAATGAAATGCTTAGGGAGTTTGTATCCTGATTGAAAATGGAAAGCATGGAGTTTCCACCAGCCACAGATGATTGGGTTGTTCAAGCTTTCACTCAGGGTTGAATGAACGAAGTTCGATAGCATCATGTCAACTAAAGCAAAATTTGATCGAATATCCGGTGGTGACCTGGGCCGATGTAGATATTCGATACCAATCGAAGATCAGGGTCGAGGATGACAAATTAGGAACTCCTTCCGATTCCATATATCCAAACAAGTCTGCACCCAGAAATTAGAGGGACATCGATACGGAACCTCGGTCAAATAAAAACCGATATCAACCATACATCGCAGATCACAGAAACGGTAGCCCTGGGCGCTATCCCACCTGAAATGATCGAAGAAGTGATAGAGGACAGATTTCTCGGGGACTTATGAGCAAAAGTGGTTTTGATAAGTACGCCTATCCCACAGAGGCACCTCGATTGTCGGAGTATAAATTTAATGTTGACGCATCACGTATTGTATCGGCAATTGGAAGAATCAAATATACTAGATGGACCAGGCCCATACAGACCGATCCTTCCTAAAGAAACCCCAATCTGATGTGTAAGTATCCTGGAACACATGGCCACAAAACCGAGGATTGCAGGCAACTAAGAGAGGTGGTAGCCCACCTACAACGAGGGCCACCTTCGAGAGTTCTTAAGTGATCGAGCCAAGAATCATTTCAGAGAAAGGGACACCAACATGAAAAATGAACAGGAAGAGCCACAACATGTGATCCATCTGATCGTCGGCGTGGTCGATATTCCACAAGAGCCCGTGTTCAAACGCACTAAGGTATTGATTACTAGGGAAAAATGGACCCGAGATTATGTGCCAGAAGGCACCGTATCATTCAACGATGAGGAAGCAGAAGGAATTTCTCAACCTCACAACGACGTGCTGGTAATTTCTATATTTATGAATAAAGTTCAAGTTAAGAGTGTTTTAGTGGATCCAAGTAGCTCAACAAATATCATCCGATCAAGGGTCGAGGAGCGGCTCGACCTACAAGACAAAATCGTGCCCGCAGCTCGGGTCTTGAACGGTTTAACATGGCCAACGAAACGACTAAACCAGAGATCATTTTATAGTAAACGTCATCGGAACTATTCAAGAAACCAAGTTCCATGTAATTGAGGGCGACATGAGGTACAACTCCCTACCCGGGAGGCCCTGGATCCACAATATGAGGGCATTCCCTTCGACTCTCCACCAAATGATGAAATTCCCTACACCGAACGGGGTGAAAATAGTATACGGGAAGCATCATGTTGCAAAGAAATGTTTGCGGTCGATAAGGTGATATCGATATCAGCACTTTCAACGTCAAAGGGATCGGACATAAAAGGAAAATAGGAAACCAAATAGCAATCACAGCCACCGGCCTCGATTGAATCAGAGAAGCAGGAAATGGAGGAAAAAGACGACGACGATTATTGGACCCCTCGAACCTTCGTTGTTCCCGAAGATTCCGACGCCACCAAATCAACATTCGAAGAGCTGGAACAAGTTATATTGATCGAGTACCTTCCCGAACGAAAGGTATACTTGGGTATGAGGTTAATCCCTGAACTCAAGAAGAAACTTATTAAATTTTTAATTGATAACATGGATTTTTTTTTCTTGGTCCCACTTAGATATGATGGAGACTCCACCAGAGACAACAATGCATCGATTGAGTCTGGACCCGAAGTTCAAGCTAGTGAAATAAAAGAGAAGGCCCCAGTCCGAGGTAAACCATGCATTCATCAAGGACGAGGTAACTAAACTTCTCAAAATAGGATCCATCTGGGAAGTAAAATATCCCGAATGGTTAGAAAATGTAGTCGTAGTCCCTAAAAAGAGGAACAAACTTAGAATGTGCATAGATTATAAGGATTTAAAAAAGGCATGCCCCAAAGACACTTTTCCTCTGCCTAACATCAATCGTATGATCAACGCCACGACCGGCCATGAGATCCTTAGTTTTCTCGACGCCTACCCCGGGTACAATCAATTTCAAATTAACCCGAAGGATAAGGAGAAAACTTCATTCATCAAGTATGACACGTATTGCTATAATGTAATGACTTTTGGGCTACCAAACACAGGTGCTACCTACCAACGCCTAGTAAATAAAATGTTCAAAGAACAAATAGGTAAGTCAATGGAAGTATATATTGATGATATTCTAGTTAAGTTCTTGCGCGCAGAGGACCATTTGGCACATTTGCAGGGAACGTTCAAGATACTGAGAAAATACAACATGAAGCTCAACCCCGAGAAATTTGCTTTCGGGGTCGGTTCGGGCAAGTTCCTCGGCTTCATGATGTCAAATATGGGGATCGAGATCAACCCCGATAAAATCAAGGCTATCGAGGACATCATTGTCGTGGATATCGTTAAAGTCGTACAAAGGCTGACAGGGCGGATAGCTGCCTTAGGTCGATTCATCTCGATATCGTCAGATTGGAGCCATAGGTTCTTCTCACTACTCAAAAAGAAGAACAATTTCGCCTTGACCCCAGAATGCTAGCAGGCGTTTGAAGAATTAAAATGATACCTCTCGAGCGCTCCGTTACTTCATACTCCAAAGGCATATGAAAAGCTCTACCTATACTTAGCGGTCTCGAAAATTATGGTAAGTGGTGTCCTAGTTCGAGAAGAGCAAGGTACGCAATTTCCTGTTTATTATGTAAGTCGAACTCTAGGAGAAACAGAAACTCGATATCCACACTTAGAAAAATTGGCACTTGCCCTAATAAGCGCCTATAGGAAAATGAAAGCATATTTTCAATTCACTCAATATGTGTGATAACCACTTACCCTCTTCGTAATGTTCTACATAAGCCCGAAATGTCGGGCCGATTGGTCAAATGGGCCGTTGAACTTAGTGGGTATGATATCGAATATCAACCCCGAACATCCATCAAGTCTCAAATTTTAGCAAATTTCGTGGCTGACTTAGCGCCAGCCCTCGTACCCGAGGTCGAAAAGGAACTTTTGTTAAAATTAGGTACATCATCGGGGGTCTGGACCCTTTTTACAGATGGCGCTTTGAATGTGAAAGGGTCTGGGCTAGGCATCGTATTGAAACCGCCCATGGGAAATACTATTAGGCAATCTATAAAAACATCCAAGTTGACTAAAAATGAGACAGAGTACGAGGCCATGATTGCAAGTCTCTAACTAGCTAAAAGCTTGGGAGTAGAGGTCATCGAAGCCAAATGCGACTCCCTACTGGTAGTAAACCAAGTAAACAAAACCTTCGAGGTTCGAGAGGATAGAATGCAAATGTATTTAGATAAGCTGCAGGTGACGTTACATCGTTTTAAAGAATGGACTTTGCAGCATGTACCCCGAGAACAGAACAGTGAAGCCGATGCCCTTGCAAATCTGGGATCATCAGTCGAGGACGACGAAATATGCTCGAGGCCTATCATTCAACTCTCAAAGTCAGTAATCGAGGAAGGTTACACCGAGATAAACTCCACAAGCCTAACTTGGGATTGGAGGAATAAATATTTTGAGTACTTGAAAAACGGAAAGCTCCCATCGGACCCTAAAGAATTAAGGGCTCTACGAACAAAAACTGCTCAATTCACATTGTCTGAGGACAGAACATTATATAGGAGGATGTTCGACAGACCATTAGCAGTATGCTTGGGACCATGGGACACTAATTATGTTCTACGAGAAGTTCCCGAGGGTACTTGTGGGAACCACTTCGGTGCCGAATCACTAGTTCACAAAATCATCAGAGCTAGATACTATTGGGCCAATATGGAGAAAGACACTAAAGAATTCGTTCGAAAATGTGATAAGTGTCAAAAAGGTATGTACCAATGATACATCAGCCCGGGGAGCAGCTTCATTCGGTCCTGTTCCCATGGCCATTTATGAAATGGGGGATGGATATCGTCGTCCCTCTGCCATCGGCCATAGGTAAAGCTAAATTCAGTTTATTTATGACGGACTATTTCTCTAAATGGGTTGAAGCACATGACTTCGAGAAAGTCAGAGAAAAAGAAGTTATAGACTTCATCTGGGATCACATCATATGCCGATTTGGGATACCTGCCGAGATTTTATGCGACAATGGAAAGCAATTCATCGGCAGCAAGGTAACAAAGTTTCTTGAAGAGCACAAAATAAAAAGGATCTTATCGACACCGTATCATCCAAGCGAAAATGGGCAGGCCAAATCGACAAATAAGACCATCATTCAGAATCTAAAAAAGAGATTGAACGACGCCAAGGGAAAATGGAGAGAAATTCTACCCGAAGTCCTTTGGGAATATCAAACGACATCAAAGTCCAGTACAGTGTCAACACCGTTCTCCTTAGTATATGGCTCTGAAGCCTTGATTCCAGTCGAAGTCGGGGAACTCAGCACCAGGTTTCGATACAAAATGAAAGAATTGAATCACGAGGATATGAATACTAGCCTCAAACTACTAGATGAAAAACAAGAAGACGCCCTCGTTCAAATGGCCGCGCAAAAACAACGCATCGAAAGGTACTATAATCGGAGGACCAACCTTCACCACTTCAAAATCGGGGACTTGGTTCTAAGAAAAGTCACCCTCAACACTCGAGACCCTAACGAAGGAAAACTCGGCCCAAAATGGGAAGGTTCATATCAAGTCCTCGATATCATCGGAAAGGGGTCCTATAAGCTTGGCACGATAAATGACGAGCAACTACCAAACAATTGGAACATCTCACTCCTCAAACGATATTATTGTTAAGGTATGACCTTCTTATTTTTCATTTACATTTCACACTAACTTATTTTCAAGTATTCGAGAAAAGGTATCGAAGTTCTCATTAAGCAGGAAGATATTAGGACCCTAAAGCACGCGTTGTATTTTTTTCCCTTCGACCGATTTTTGTCCCAAATGGGTTTTTCCGGCAAGGTTTTTAACGAGGCAACCTTTGTTCGTGCTGACTTAGAGTATCCGAGGTCTCTTTACAATTAAACTCGACTACTGGGGGGCATCACCCTCGGATGTTATATTTTCAAGGAAAATACTGTGTGTCTAAAGGACCTTGATAGGAAAACTTTGTAATGGGCCAAACGGTCGAATGAATCGTGTCCGTGTAGATTATTCGAGCCCTAATGGCAAACATGTACGCATGTATGAACTATTCAAAGAAGTACTTTTCCTTACTAGATATCTTGTGCCTTAATGAAAATTTCTACTTTACAAGATCCATACTTATGATTTCTTGTGAAAACTAGGGCCAAGCACAACTTCACCTCGAACGAACAAACCTATACTCGTGACTGCCGTCAAAAATCAACATGATCGAACTATCTAACTTCATAACTGTAAGACCTCAAAGAGGCAACCCGCGATTTATAGGACAATGCCACTATTCTCAGGGACCAGCACTTTGAACAAGTTCGAAGTGTTATAGGGAAAATAAGCCTAAGAGGCATACCCAAAGGCTACGGCCAAACTAGCATGACTCGGAGATGTCTGAATCCCACAATAAAAATAGGCCTTCGAATTCTTTGAAAACAGGTTAAAAAGGGCTACCCTCGGCAAAATGATCAAAGGGCTTCGATAATATCAGCCCTCGAAAAACCTTAAGAGATATCGAATTGTTTAAATACAAATTTGTGCTAAGGCATAAAAAGTAAAGGGGTGTCGATCAATATTAAACCCTCAAAAAACTCAATGGGGTAAATATTTTCATGCTAAGGCATAAAGAAATTCTTATAAAGTCTTTTACGCCGAAAAGGGAAAAAAGCCATTCTTCTAAGGCCATATCGGCCCAATTCTAAAGAGCCTAAGGGCCATTACATTTTGGAGTTCGGGAATACGTTCTCACTCAATTCAAACTTAAGGGTTTCACTACTTCGAGCTCGAGTAAAACTCGCTCGACTACAGTTCGATAATCTGTTCTCACTCAATGCAAACCTAAGGGTTCTATTACTTCAATTTCGAGTTTTACTCAAACTCGACTATGAAAGCAGTATTAGTGTGTCTTCCGTAAAGTCGCCCAAAACCGAAGTCTTAAACATATTATAAATTATTCTAAGATTTTGTAAGGCACAAAGCAGATTTGAAATTATCACAAGGCAAAAATTGAGAAGAAATTCAAAGGGGGAAATACTTTTATATATTTGAACAAGAGTATTTACAAAAAACCGACAAGGGTCCTACACAAAAGAAAAGAAAAAGTACAAGGGTCCTAGTTATGCTCTGGGGCGACTCCTTCCTCGGGGGTAGCTTCCTCCTCGGGCCTCTCACCTTTATCGGACCCGCTCTTACTACCTTCATCGTCATATTCATCATCGGAGAAGGCCAATAGCCTGGCATTGGCTTTGTGCATCTTTGCTTAAGCTATCTCCTCAGAAAGGTCGATGCCTCAGGCATGAATCTCCTCAAAGGTCTCTCTCCGAGATTGGCACTTAGCCAGCTCAACAGTCCATTGCGCTCGATCGGTAGCCTCCCTCAGTTGTGCTTGAGCAGCCTCGGCATCAGCCAAATATATGGCTACCAACTTGTCAGCCTGGGCTTTCACCTTTTCGGCCTCAGCTTGGGCCTTAGCAAGTTCGGCCTCGAGCTCCTCGATCCTCTTTGCCTGAACCGAACACTTCTCCCTAGCATTCTGAAGTTGGACTTCGATCAACGACAATTGAGCCAAGGCGGTGTCTTTCTCCGAAGCAAAGCGGTCCATGCCTTCTTTCCACCTATGGCAGTCAGCTTTAGCTTGATCGACCTCCTCCCGGAATAACTCGATCTTCTCAATTTTTTGCTGCAACTGTGACATCGAAATATTAGCTTCCACCCTTGGATCGAGCCCGTATTTTTTCAAGAGAATTTTTACCTGCTCATTCAGCTCGGTTTCCTCCTTGCAAGCTTTAGCCAAGTCAGCTCGGAGGTCCCTGATCTCCACGTCCTTTTGCCCATAGAGAAGCTTGAGAGTGTTACTCTCCTCTGAGAGCCTTTGGAGATTGGCCTCGCACTGGTTCAAGTTGGATCGAGACTTATAGAAAGCCTGCATGAGAAAGATAGAAGTTAGATAGAAGGAAGGAAAAGTAAAATAAAATTACACCAACAAAGTTAACACTTACCTTACTTAGAAGGCGTTGGGCCTCTTCGAAGAGGTTAGATGTGTCGTTGAGTTCAGAGGCATCATCAACCAGGGTAAAGCAATCCCGAAAGGGATCCTCCTCACCGGGACTCTACCTATTTCGGGGGTCCTTATAGCCCGAGCATCCTTTATGGCCTCCTCAGAGAAAGCCAATAGAGAGGGTGAGTGACCTGCTGTCACTGCCCCGAACGAATCGCTCGGGGCGCTCTGTTTAACTTTCGGGGTCTCGAAACCATCCCCCTCTGGTGTGTTTTTATTTGGACGAGGGATAACCTCGACCTCAGGTGATTCGGGGGCTTTGCCCCAATATTTCTTCGAAACCTCCTTATCACGAGGCAGGGTCTCGGTAACCACCGCCAACTTAGAGGACTTGGCAGTCTCGACGATCTTCCTTACTCGAATCACCAATGCCGAGTCATCGCCTTCGTCTTCCTATTCTTCTTCTTCCTCAACTTTTGGTATTACTCCATAGTTAGAGGAATGACATTCCTCCTGGGTCTTCGAGCTACTGTGTTTTTGGGTTTGGGGTCCTGGGACGTCGAGATCCTCTTCCTCTTTTATCTTTCCCAGCTTCGAAGCCTGGGCCATAACCTCTTCCTCTCTACTCGGAGGCCTCAAGACTGCATCTTTGTCCAGGACTGCACAAATGGGGCTAAGTAAGAAAAAGAAATGTAACCAACGCCTCATAAATAAGAAGAGGGAAACTCGCCATGGTTCTTTTCTTCCCAATTGCCTTTTGCCAAGTCGCGCAAACAACGCTCAGCATAGGAGGAAGTCAAAGCCAACTTTCAAACCCAGTCCTCGAGGTCAGAAATTTCTTGAGGCATCCAGAAACTTTTGCACGACAAAGGAAGATGTTAAATAAAGCAAAATATAGAAACATGGAAATTAACGAGTGAAGTGTTACTTACGCTTCGGGTTCCATCTCTTGGGAAATGGCATTTTCTCCTTCGGAATGAGGTCACAAGTCCTTACCCAAACAAACTGACCCATCCACTCCCGGTCCTTGTCCTCTACTCGAGAACAACGCCTTGGTCGCCCGACGTTGCAGTTTGATCAACCCTCAAAAGATTCGAGGGCTGTATAACCTGATGAGATGGTCGAGAGTGAATAACAGCCCCTCGACTTTGCTGATGAAGAACTGGAGCATGATTACGATGCGCCAGAAAGAAGGGTGAATTTGGCCAAGGGTCACTTGGTATTTCTTGCAGAAATCCACGATAACTGGATCGAGGGGACCCAACGTGAAGGGGTAAGTGTAAACACTTAAAAACCCTTCCACGTGGGTAGTAATACTTTCTTCAGGAGAAGGGATCTCTACAACTTTGTCCCCCCAGTTGCAATCCCTTTTTATATCCTCGAGATATCTCACTGTTATCGAGCAGATATACCTCGATACATGCTCACATTGGCCAGGGACCGATGGAGGATTCTCAATATTGAAGTCAGACTTAAGAACACACCAGTGGGGAATGCATTCCTCAGGAAGCGGTTCCATCGGTGTTCTGCTGCCGGCCAGCCGTGAAGAAGAAGATGAAGCTTTTTCCTTTTGTGGAACAGTTTTGGATGTTTTCGCCATTATATGAGTAGAGGAAAGAGGAAAGTAGTAAGTTCTGGTTGTTTGAAACTAGCGGAGATGGCCTGCGGAGTGATGGAAGAGAAGAGATTAAGGGAGTTGAAGGCTTAAAAGAGCTGGTGAAGATGAGAGTAAAGTTTGAATCAATAGAAAGAATCCATACTCATAGATTTATGATGACGGTTCGATGGCACTAGTGGTCGACCGCCCACTGGCGCGCATTAATGATTTGGGGAACTGTACCGACGGGACGTTTCAGTCACTTCCATCGCTTACGTGACGAGGATGACATCACTTTCTATCGAGGTCATACAAAATCGAGGCTTAAATCATTTTTTCTCATTATATTCTAAGAAATGAGGGGACTATATGTCTATAGTAGAAATCGGGGCTACCCGATTTCACTATTTGATCGAGATTTGGATGCTGCATGGAAGAGCTGAGACGTTGAGTCCGAAATCGAAGCTTCTTTCCAGATCGAGGTCAACATCAATCGAGGCAAGAAAGGATAAATTTCGAGTAATATCAGATAGTTTTGTAATAGAAAAGGCGAGGTATCTATGATTGGTCGAGGATCGTGGCGTGAATCTCGGAATAGATCAAATCTATAGCGGTTAATCAGCCGTTTATACGATTTCCTTCTGTAATTAGAAGTATACCATAATTAGGATTCCTCTACTATATAAAGAGGAATTTCATTCTTTTGTACGCATCATCATTGTTCACTGAAAAAAGGCTATACGATTATTTTCCTTTTTGCTTATTGTTCTGCTTACTGTTCATCAGAATTGTTCATCCTTTATTGCTCTTACACTATCACCTCGAGATTACTTCAATTCGAGGTCGAGGTTCAGCTTATACGCTGGTTTGGTTTATTTTATAATTCAATTTAGTCATTTACTTTCTTATTTATCAATTGGTATCACATATTCTTAAAATCACAATATAAGTTTAATTGTTATCCAAATTTTAGGGTAAACAAAGAGAATGTTATAGATGAAATTTTAACGAAAAAGACGTATTATATGTGATTATGATTAAAAAAATATATTTTTAACATAGCTCAATCTCAAAAGTTAGCATATGAATTTATTATTGTCCAAACTATATAAAAAATCCAATAACTCATACCTAAACCGATGTGGAAAACCAACACGTTCGATCGACCACTTAAAATTTCATGAAAATTAAGCAAAAGCAGACGTATCTATGGATATCTATCAAGCTTAAAGATACTATATCTGAATATGTAGAGAGCATCTCATCAAAAGCTAATCCAAAAACTGCTTGTTTTCATTTGCATGAATTTTTTTAAACACTATATACTCTTTAAACTATTACCTGTGAAATATTACTATATGGAGAAATAAACAGAAAGAAATTAAGTTTGATAGAACAAGAAATATAATTCCTATTCAGGCAAAAGCTAAGCCTTCCAAGAAACTAGATATGGAAACATATACTACTAATTAAATCTTGATTGGAGGGAAAGAAAAATCGGACCAAATGTGGAGATTAGCAGTGACAATCAAAAGGGTATATATACAAAAATATAAAATGGCATGGACAAGTATTGAAATGCCACTGGTGTACATATTCCCGAACTCAATGAACCTTGTTCTTGAGGGCAGCTGGAATAGCAGTCCAGGTGACAATATTATGAACAATGCCACCGCTATCACTGACGGCGCCCAATCTGTTCCCATTATCACACTTCTATATATCTTCTTCTTGCTATAATTTCTCTTAGCTAGTCAGAAAAATTAGTAAGTGGCAAAGAGGAAATTTATATAGTGGTTTTGCTTGGTGAAGAAGGAGAGAGAGAGGATATATGCTAAACTTGAGAGTGAAATGCACGCATGGTATTAAAAAGAGAGAAGAAAGTGTATATGGTGTGATAGTGGGGTTTTTGCTTTATGGATCGAAATCGATAGAAGTACCGGCTTTGTGTATAAGTTTCCCAAAAAACGAAAGTTGCGAGCTTTCCTCTTGGTTTTGCTTAACACATATTAATCAAGAAAAGCTAAGGTGAAGGAAATTAATTTTCACTTTTACTATTTTTTCCCTTTTTAATTTACCTTTTATTATTAGTTTGTTGTTGTTGGGTTTTATTAATTGAAACAAAAGAGGTGTGAATGGATTATGATGGGAAAAGAAACGGAGGGAAATGAAATTTTGGATTGGTCCCTTTTCAAAGGAACTTTGTCCCTATCCGTCCCTGATTGGATAGGAAAAGAAAAAAAAATCTTGTGCTTATATATATAAGCACTTCTTCTAGCACTTAAAGAGTTGAGAAGAGAGCACGCCTCGCACTGTCGTCGTCGTTGCTCGGCTTCGGCTCATATTTGCACCTGTTGGGACTCAACTTTGTTGGCTATAAATAGAGAGGCTCAGCCTCAGTTTTCACCATCGAATATGAAACTCTCTCCCTTTTTGTGTGATTTGCTCTGCCATTTGAGTTCGTCAATGTTCTGGGATTTGAAGTGTCGCTATCACAAAATAGTTATTCCGTTGTATCCTGGAAGGAATTAATCCGAAATATTGGGCAACTGTGAGGGGATTTAATTCCTTAAAGACACACAAGAAACTTTTGGCGTTCGAATTTTCTGTTTTTGTTTTCTTAAACGAACATCATATGATTTCCTGATTTTGAATATATAATTACTAACAAGCTTAAGGAATTTATATATTTCTGTGTTCATCTTACTTTCTGATTTGGGAGGCTAAATTTCTAGGGATTTTCTACTCCTATTTTGGAGATTAAAATCTTCGAATTTTTTTACTCCAGTTTGAGATTAAAGTCTTTGTGACTTTCTACTTAATCTGAGATTAAAATTCTTGTGATTTTCTACTCGGCTGTTTGTATTCGGTTTGAAGATATAAAAACTTCACCGAGGTACTAATTCTGGTTGTGTCAATTTCTTTTACAGAAAAGATGACAACAAGTACGAAACAACAAAATAGTTCTGTTGGGACTACTACTGCTATTATGGCTACTGCGTCTTCAAGTCACACAACGCCTGCATCCGCGATGGCACCGCTAGAAAAGCCCAGAAAATTTCCAGCGTGGACTTCATACGCTGGAAGAAGAAAATGTTCTTCTACCTGACCACACTCAGTTTGTAGCACTTTATCAGCGAACGTTCCAGTCTTGGAAAAGGAAGCTCTGGATAATGAGCGGTAATTGGTCACGGAGGCATGGAAGCATTCTGACTTCTTATGCAAAAATTATATCTTGAGTTGTTTAAGAGATGGCTTGTACATCGTTTACAGTATCATGGAAACTTCGAGAGAGTTGTGGAACGCTTTTGAAAAGAAGTACAAGACCGAAGATGCCGGACTTAAGAAGTTTGTTGCCGCAAAGTTTATGGACTTTAAAATGGTTGACAGTAAGTCTGTCATAACTCAAGTTCAAGAACAACAAGTCACCGTGCATGATCTCCTTTCCGAAGGTATATATCGAATCAATATTTTTATTAAATATATTGATTATATTATTAATTCTAAATTTATGATTGTATTTATGGTCATAAATGAAGCATTTCAAGTTGTTGCATTTATTGTAAAGTTTCCTCCAATGTGGAAGGACTTTAAAAACTACTTGAAACATAAGAGTAAGGAGATGACGTTAGAAGACCTTATTGTTCGCTTAAGGATTAAAGAGGACAACAAGGCTGCAAAAGAGAAGTCTCGTGGAAATTCAACAATAATGGGTGCAAATATTGTTGAGGAAGCTTCAACGAGCAAAAAGAGAAAGAAGTCGTCTGGACCAAAGTATTACCCAAGCAAAAAGAAGTTCAAAGGTAATTGCAACAATTGTGGAAAGTTTGGACACAAGGCTGTTGACTGTCGTGCACCAAAGAAGGACAAAAAAATCCAAGCAAACATGATTGAGAAGAATGATGAAATAAACTATTTGTGTGATCTGCTTTCTGAATGCAACCTAGTCGGAAATCCTAGATAAAGGTGAATTGATTCGGGGGCAACTGGCCATGTTTGTGCTAACAAGGAGTTGTTTACTTTTTATGCTCTCGTTGGACTCGACGAGACAGTTTTTATGGCAAATTTCGCTACTGCAAAAATTGAAGAAACGACTAAGATAGCTTTGAAGTGCGGAAAACTTTAGTCTCAACATTATTTCTAATCAAGAACGACTTTAAGTATGTTTTTATTTCCGAAAAGGTTGTAGTTAATAAGAACGAAATGTGTGTAGGAAAAGGTTACCTTACTGAGGGCCTTTTCAAACTCAATGTAATTTCCATTGATATGAATAAAATTTCAGCTTCTTCTTACTTGCTTGAGTCAAATAATTTATAGCATGAACGTTTAATTCACGTTAAATTCAAAACTTTAAGAAAAATGATTAATTTAGATGTGTTGCCTAAGTTTAAAGGCTATAACTCGAAATGTCAAATATGTGTGGAATCAAATTATGTTAAACATCCTTATAAGTTAGTTAAAAGGAGTTCAAATTCTTTAAACTTAATTCACAAAGATATGTGCGACATGAAGTCAATACCATCTTGCAGTGTGAAAAAGTATTTCATAACTTTTATTAACGACGATACTAGATATTTCTATATTTATTTACTTAATAGTAAAGATGAAGCAATTGATGTATCCAAGCAATACAGAAATGAAGTCAAAACGCAACTAAACAAAAAGATCAAAATAATAAGAAGTGATAAAGGTGGAGAATATGAATCTCATTTTGAAGAACTATATTTGGAATGTGACATTATTCACCAAACAAGTGCCCCTTACTTATCGCAATCTAATAGAATTGCGGAAAGAAAGAATAGAACATTAAAGGAGATACTGAATTCCTTGTTGGGAGCTATTCTTACAACTAACCGAATACTCAATCGAGCTCCCCATTGCAAAACGCAATCCATTCCGTATGAAAAATAGAAAAGAAGGAAACCCAACTTCAACTATTTTAAATTGTGGGGGTGTTTGGCTAAAGTGCAAGTCCCTAAACCCAAAAGGGTAAATATTGGACCAAAAATCGTTGATCGCGTTTTCATAGGATATGCAACAAATAGTAAGGCATATCGTTTTCTGGTTCATAAATCAGAAAATTCCGATATTTATATTAATACGGTAATTGAATAAAATAATGTTGAATTCTTTGAGAATAATTATCCGTATACAAATGAATGTGAGTCATCTAGTGAAAAATCTAAGCGACTTTGGGAAGAAGCAAAGGAAAGTACTTTTAACGGAAAAATCCAAGACGTAGTAAACGTCAAAGGATAACTACTTCCTTTGGACCAGATTTTCTGGCATTCTTTTTGGAAAAAAAGAAGCAATGTCTTCCGAGGAAGCACAATAAATGAATATGAGTCATCTAGAGAAAAATCTAAGCGACTTCGGGAAGAAGCAAAGGAAAGTACTTTTAACGGGAAAATCGAAGACGTAGTAAACGTCAAAGGATAACTACTTCCTTTGGACCAGATTTTCTGGCATTCTTGTTGGAAACAAAGAAGCAATGTCTTCCTCGGAAGTACAATATTGGAAATAGGCGGTCAATAGTCAGATAGAATCCATATTAAGTAATCATACTTGGGAATTGATTGATCTTCCTCCATAAATAAACCTTTGGGTTCGAAGTGGATTTTTAAAAGGAAAATGAAAGATGATAGTACTATTCACAAATATAAGGCAAGATTAGTTGTTAAAGGGTTTAGACAACGATACAGTCTTGATTACTTTGAGTCATACTCGCCGCTAACAAGGATTACATCTATCCGGGTGTTAATAGCGTTAGCCGTTGTGTATGGACTTCAAATCCATGGGATGAATGTGAAGACAAGCTTCTTAAATAGTGATTTGGAGGAAGAAATTTATATGGAACAACCTGAAGGTTTCGTAGTTCCCGAAAAGAAAAGAAGGTGTTCGACTTGTTAAGTCACTTTACGGACTAAAACAAGCACCAAAATAATGGCATGCAAAATTTGACCAAACAATATTATCAAATGGTTTCAAAATCAATGAGTGTAACAAATGTGTTTACATTAAGAATACTCCAAATCAAATAGTCATTGTTCGTTTATATGTGGATGATAGGTTGATAATGAGTAACGACATTGCTAACATAAATGCTACTAAGCGCATGCTTACTTGTAAGTTTGATATGAAAGACTTAGAAGTTGCATATTTAATTTTGGGAATTAAGATCCTTAAGACTCCTCAAGGTCTAGCTTTGTCTCAATCTCATTATATTAAAATGGTACTTGAAAAGTTCAAATATTTGGACTTTGAAGTTGCAAGAACGCCAATTAATTTAAAACATACTCTTGTAAAAAATAAAGGTCAAAGCAAATCTCATTGGAATATGCTCGAGTGTTGGGACTTTTGATGTACATTATGAATTGTACACACCTGATATAGCTTGTGCGATAAGTAAGCTTAATCGATATATAAGTAATCCCGACCAAGCTCATTGGATAGAAATGAAACGAGTTTTGGGGTATTTGAAATATACTAAGACTATGCATTGCATTACAATAACCATCCCACAGTTATTGAGGGATATAGTGATGCAAATTGGATCACCGAATCAATAGAATTAAAATCCATAAGTGGATACGTTTTTACCATTTGTGGAGGAGCGGTTTCTTGGAAGTCGTCTAAACAGACATGCGTCGCCCACTCTACAGCGGAGTCTGAGTTTATAGCTTTCGACAAGGCCGGTGAAGAAGCTGAATGGCTCCGGATTTTCTTGGAAGATATTCCATTTTGGCCCATACCTTTGGCACCTATATGCATACATTGCGATAGTCAAACGGCAATAAGAAGGGCTAGGAGCATTATGTATAACGGTAAATCTTGTCACATACGACGAAGATATAATACCCTAGACAACTACTCTCTAGTGGAATTATCACAAGTGACTATGTAAACTCAAAAGATAATGTATCAGATCCTCTTACAAAAGGCCTTACTAGAGAGGCTGTTGAGAAGTCATCAAAGGGAATGGGACTATGGCTGAGGACAAGTCACTGTGGCGATAAATCTACCTAGAAGATCGGAGATTCCAAGATCTATGTTCAAGGAGATCAAATAAAGTCATTAGTGACGGTTAAACATTGTCAAATAAATTTTGGTCCATTCTCATGATACAGATAATGTTCAGTAAGTGTTAATGCCTTATTGGACTCTATTCTATGCTCATTAGCCTTAAAAATCTTACTTTTACCTTCCTCGATTGGTGTGCACAGTCCGGGCGAAATTCCGAAAAGCCTTTATGTGGAAAATTGAAGAAATAATTTTTTTTGGCATTTAAAAGTGATTTTAGTTGACTTCGGTCAACGTTTTTAAAAAACGAACCTAGATCCGTGTTTTGACGTTCCCGATGGGTCCGTAGTAAAATATGAGATCTGGGCGTATGCCCGGAATCGAATTCCGAGGTCCCTTTCCCGAGAAATGAATTTTTGACTAAAATTGAATTACTAAAAATTATTAATTTTGAAGAATTTGCTTAATGTTTGATCTTGATGGTATCGGGTCCGTATTTTGGTTCCCGAGCCCGATACAGGTCCGTTATGAAATTTAAACCTTGTCTGTGAAATTTGGTGAGAAATGGAATTGATATACGTGATTCGGACGTCCGCTTTAGAAAATAGTAATTTTGAAGTGTTCTTGAGAAATTTATAGTTTTTGGTGCTAAATTCGTAGTTCTAGGTGTTAGTTTGGCGATTTGATCGCACGAGCAAGTTTGTATGATGTCTTTAGACTTGTGTGCATGTTTTGTTTGGAGCCCCGAGGGCTCGGGTGAGTTTCAGATAGGCTATGGAGTGATTTGGAACTTAGAAATTTCTGTTGGTGTAGCTGAACTTGTTACAGGCCTCAGAACTCGCAAATACGAGGTCAAGGTTCGCATTTGCGATTACTGTTGAGGTCGCATTTGCGAGCTTCTCATCGCAAATGTGAAGAGAAGCTGGGCCAGCCTATGTTCGCAATTGCTACAAATCTTCGCAATTGTGAAGTGTGTCTGGGGAAGGGGACTTCACATTTGCAACCATTTAGTTCGCATTTGCAACAACAGCAGAAATGCGACAGGTTCGCATTTGTGATACCTTTCTCGCATTTGAGAGCTTCACAATTGCGAAGCTTAGGTCGAATATGCGACATCCACAGCTGGGTAAAAGGGACTTAGACGGGATTTTTCATTCATTTTCCCATTTTTCAAAACCCAAAGTTCAAGAGGCGATTTTCTAAAGACCAATTCTTCCCCAAATCAAAGGTAAACGATTATTGACCCAATTCTTTCAATCATTCACTTCTTTTAACAAGATTTCAACCTAGAATCTAGGATTTTCATTGTGGAATTAGGGATTTTTGGTTAGGAATTTCAAAATTTGGGGATTTAGACCTCAAATTGAGGTCGGATTCCAAAACCAATTATATATCCGGGCTCGGGGGTGAATGGGTAATCGGGTTTTGGTACGAATTTCGGGTTTTGACCAAGCGGGTCCGGGGTCGATTTTTGACTTTTTGGGGGGAAAACTTGAAAACTCTATAATTGTGCATTGAAATTGATTTCTTTAGAAATAATTGATGGTATTAAGTAAAATATGACTAGATACGAGCGGGTTGGAGGTGAATTCTAGATGAAAAGCGGTACTTGAGCAGTGAGTGGCCTGCGGATTGAGGTAAGTGTTGTGTCTAACCTTGGCTTGAGCGATTAGGTATTGTTGCCTATTTTCTATGTGTTGATTGCTGAATACAACGTATATGTGAGGTGAAGAGTACCTATGCATTGTTGTCGAGTCCTAGCATGCGAGTGAGTCTTATTGTTGTGGTCGTTGTATCCCTTGCTTGTATTATTCAAGTTTAGACTAGATATTCTTTACGTTGTTATGGTTTTCGTTGTTTGGGTGAGGAAGAGTGTAAAGAACGAAGGGTGATGCCGTGCCATTCCATATTTATTATCATTATCATGTGAGGAAGAGTGTAAAGCACAAAGGGTGATGCCGTGCCATTGCGTATTTATTATCATTATCATGTGAGAAAGAGTGTAAAGCACGAAGGGTGATGTCGTGCCATTGCATATTTATTATCATTATCATGTGAGTAAGAGTGTAAAACACGAAGGGTGATGTCATTGCATATTTATTATCATTATCATGTGAGGAAGAGCGTAAAGAACGAACGGTGATGCCGTGCCATTGCATATTTGTTATCATTATCATGTGAGGAAGAGTGTAAAGCACGAAGAGTGATGTCGTGCCATTTCATATCTATTATTATTATCATGTGAGGAAGAGTGAAAAGCACGACGGGTGATGTCGTGCCCATTGCATATTTATTATCATTATCATGTGAGGAAGAGTGTAAAGCACGAAGGGTGATGTCGTGCCATTGCATATTTATTATCATTATCATGTGAGGAAGAGTGTAAAGCACGAAGGGTGATGCCGTGCACTTGTTTTGCTATGTTTTTAATATTCCTATTGGGGAAAAGTATGTTGCGATGTGTTTCTTTACTGTTACCATTCACATGAACTTGTACGTCCTCAGGATGTTCTCCCCCTCTTGTTACTGTCCATGTAGCTTATATTATTTATTATTATGTCCGTACATTGTTTATCTGCGCAGGTTATATGTGGGTGTCTTGTCCTAGCCTCGTCACTACTTCGCCAAGGTTGGGATTGACACTTACCAGTACATGGGGTTGGTTGTACTGATGCTGCACTCTGCACTTTCTATGCAGATCCAAGTATCGATCCGAGATTTTTTCGAGATTTGTAGCTGACTTCTACGAAGGAGACTCAAGGTAGATCTGTCGACATCTGCAAATTCCTGGAGTCCCCTCCTATATGCTCATTATTGTTTTTCTTTGTTCATAAACAATTGTATACTCTTCTTTCTGCCAAATACTTGTAGATAATAGCAGTAGTCCATGAGTTGTGACTCCAGATCGTGGGTACATAGATATATAAATGTCATATGCGCAGTGTTATTGCGAATTCTCGCTTATTTATTTATTTTCATGTGTTGGTTCGTAGTCATACTCCGCAAATTTTAAGATTTTTATGTCGTAGACCTCTAATGTTGCTTGCCTAGCGAGTGCAGCATTAGGCGTCATCACGGTCCCAACGGTGGGAATTCGGGTCGTGACAAGTTGGTATCAGAGCACTAGGTTGCTTAGGTCTTACAATTCACGGACAATCTTGGTAGAGTCTACGGGATCAGTACGGAGACCTTGGACTTTTTTCCTAGAGGCTATAAAGTTAGGAAAAAGTTCACTTTTATTGAACTTTGTCGTGATAATCTTGTTATCTCGATACTGATTGAACTCTTCTATTCTTATTCTCTCGCAGATGGCGAGAACACATATTGCTTCTTCTTACCAACGGCCGGATCCTCCAGCAGCAGCTCCTACAAGGGGCAGAGGTCGAGGCCGAGGCCGTGCCAGAGGCCGAGACAGGGCTCAGCCCAGGGCCCGAGCAACAACTCCAACTGCGGAGCCTCATCTAGAGTTCGACGAGGAGGTTCCATCTCAGAGTATTCCTGCCGGACCAGCTCAGGTCCCAGAGGGATTTATTGCCACCCCGGTGCTTCCGGATGCTTTGGTTTGATTAGTGGTCCTTATGGAGAGTGTAGCCCAAACTGGTGCATTCCCCATGGCACCATCCGTATCTCAGGCTGGAGGAGGAGCCTAGACTCCTACTACTCACACTTCGGAGCAAATGGCTCCCAAGTTTCAGACTCCAGCAGCTCATCCAGTCGAAGTGGTTCAGCCGGTTGCTGCAGCACAGCCCGTTGATGGGTCAGCTATGTCCTCTGAGGCTTTTTTGATGTTGGATAGGTTTATCAAGCTCTTTCCAGTTTGTTTTAGTGGTGCTACTTCAGAGGATCCCCAGGAGTATCTTGATAGTTGTCACGAGGTTCTTCGGAACATGGGTATATTGGAGACCAATGGGGTCGACTTTGATGCTTTTCAGATGACTGGTTCCGCCAAGAAATGGTGGATGGATTATTTATTGACCAGACCAGCTGGGTTGCTTGCTCTTACATAGGACCAGTTCTCACATCTCCTCTTATTGAAGTTTTTGCCTATCACCTTGAGGAAGTAGCGCCGCCGTCAATTCAAGCGTCTACAGCAGGGCAGCATGACTGTTACTTATTATGAGACTCGTTTTATGAACTTGGCCCGTCATACTATTCATTTTCTCCCCACACAGATAGAGAGGGTGAGGAGGTTTATTGAGGGTCTTGCTCAGCCTATTAGATTGCAGATGGCTAAGGAGACAGGGAGTGAGATTTCTTTTCAGGATGCGACCAATGTGGCCCGACAAGTCGAGATGGTTCTTGGACAGGGAGGTCAGGGGTCAGACAAGAGACCTCGTCATTCCGATAGATTCACCGGTGCCCCATCTGGAGGCAGGGCTACTTATGGTAGAGGCCATCATCCCAGGCCATTTCATTCAGCACTCCAGGCATCCCACGGTGCCCCAGGTGGTCGTAGCTCTTATATGCCTTATTCTGATCAGCCACCCTAAAGTGCCCCCCCAGCTCCTATCAGTGCACCTCCTCTTCAGAGTTTCCAGGGTGGTTATTCAGGTTGATAGGGTCAGTTTTTCGGCCAGCAGTCTCAGCAGATGAAGTCTTGTTATACTTGTGGTGATCCGAGGCACCTTGCTAGATATATTTACCTCGTGCGTCAAGCAATTTACAGCACCAGAGTTCTCGTGCCATGGTTTCGGCACCAGTAGCTGCACCACCTGCTCACACCGCCTGCTTAGCCAGCCAGAGGCAGGGGTCAGATAGTTAGAGGTAGGGGTCAGATTGTTAGAGGTGGGGTCAGGCCGTTAGAGGTGGAGACCTGCCAGATAGAGGATGACCCAGGGATATGATTCAGAGTGGTGGGGCCCATCCCCGATGTTATGCTTTTCCAGCTAGACCTTAGGTTGAGTCATCTGATGTTGTCATTACATGTACTGTTTCAGTTTGCAGTAGGGATGCTTTAGTTCTATTTGATCCAGGGTCTACTTACTCCTATGTATCATCTTATTTTGCTTCATATTTGGTTGTTCCCCGTGATTCTTTGACTGCCCCTGTATATGTGTCCACTCCTGTGGGAGATGCTATTATTGTAGATCGTGTATATCATTCGTGTGTGGTCACTATTGGGAGTCTTGAGACTAGTGTAGCCTTTTGCTCCTTAATATGGTGGATTCTGATGTTATATTGGGCATGGATTGGTTGTAACCTTATCACGCTATCTTGGATTGTCATTCCAAGACAGTGACATTAGACTTGCCGGGGTTGCCTCGATTAGAGTGGAGAGGGACTCCTGGCCATTCCTCCAGCAGGGTTATTTCTTATATGAAGTCTCGTCGTATGGTCGAGAAGGGGTGTTTGGCCTATTTGGCTTATGTTCGTGATTCTAGTGCTGAGGTTCCTTCTACAGATTCTGTTCCTGTTGTTCCTGAGTTTCCTGAGGTATTTCCTGCAGACCTTACAGGAATCCCACCCGACAGGGATATCGACTTTTGTATTGACTTGGCTCTAGGCACTCAGCCCATTTCTATTCCTCCATATCAGATGGCCCTTCCAGAGTTTAAAGAATTGAAGGAACAATTGCAGGATTTGCTTGATAAGTGCTTCATTAGACCTAGTGTCTCTCCCTAGGGTGCACCAGTTTTGTTTGTGAAGAAGAAGGATGGATCTATGAGGATGTGTATAGATTATCGGCAGTTGAACAAAGTCACTATCAAGAACAAGTATCCGTTGCCGAGGATTGATGATTTGTTTGATCAGTTTCAGGGTGCCAAGGTGTTTTCAAGGATTGATTTGGGATCTTCTTACCATCACTTGAGGATTAGGGCATCCGATGTCCCTAAGAAAGCTTTTCGTATGCGGTATGGGCACTATGAGTTTCTGGTGATGTCCTTTGGGCTGACTAATGCCCCAGCAACATTTATGGACTTGATGAACCGAGTGTTCAAACCTTATCTGGATTCCTTTGTGATTCTGCTTATTGATGACATCTTGATATACTCATTTAGTCGGGAGGAGCATGAGCAGCACCTCAGGATAGTGCTCCAGACTTTGAGGGACAATCAGTTATATGCTAAATTCTCAAAGTGCGAGTTTTGGTTGGATTTAGTCGCTTTCTTGAGCCATGTTGTATCAGCAGAGGGTGTTCAGGTAGATTCTAAGAGGATTGAGGCAGTCCAGAACTGGCCTAGACCCATTTCAGCCATGGAGATCAGGAGCTTTTTGAGTTTGGCGGGTTACTACCATCGGTTTGTGGAGGGGTTTTCATCTACAGCAGCTTCGATGACCAGGTTGACCCAGAAGGGTGCCCCATTCAGATGGTCGGACGAGTGTGAGGCGAGCTTTTAGAAGATCAAGACAACTTTGACTACAACACCTGTGTTAGTGTTACCATCAGGTTCAGGATCTTACACGGTGCATTGTGATGCCTCCCGTGTTGGGCTCGTAGCGGTATTGATGTAGGAGGGCAGGGTGATTGCATATGAATCTCAGCAGTTGAAAGTTCATGAGAAGAATTACCCTATTCATGATTTAGAGCTGGCAACCATTGTTCACGCGCTTAAGATTTGGAGGCACTATCTTTATGGCGTGTCGTGTGAGGTTTTCATGGGTCATCGCAGCCTTCCGTATTTGTTCAAGAAGAAAGATCTCAATTTGAGGCAGAGAAAATGGTTGGAGCTATTGAAAGACTATGATATCACCATATTGTATCATCCGGGAAAGGTCAATGTGGTGGCCGACGCATTGAGTAGGAAGGCAGTGAGCATGGGCAGCCTTGCGTTCATCCCAGTCAGTGAGAGGCCGTTAGCTTCAGATGTTCAAACTTTGGCCAACCAGTTCGTGAGGTTGGATATTTCAGAGCCCAGCCGTGTTCTAGCTTGCACAGTCACTCGGTCTTCCTTGTTTGATCGTATCACAGATCGGTAGTATGATGACCCTCACTTGATGGTCCTTAGGGACACAGTTCGACACGGTAGTGCCAAGCAAGTTACCGTTGGAGATGACGACGTTTTGAGGATGCAGAGTCATGTATGTGTGCCTAATGTTGATGAGCTTCGTGAATTGATCCTTGAGGAGGATCAAAGTTCTCGATATTCTATTCACTCGGGAGCTGCCAAGATGTACCAGGATCTGCGGCAGCATTATTGGTGGAGGAGGATGAAAAAGGATATAGTTGCTTATGTGGCTAGGTGCTTGAATTCTCAGCAGGTGAAGTATGGGCATCAGAGACTCGGTGTTTTACTTTAGTAGATGGAGATTCCTGAGTGAAAGTGGGAGCGTGTCACAATGGGCTTTGTTGTTGGACTCCCGCAGACTCAAAGGAAGTTCGACGGCGTGTGGGTCATTATGGATAGGCTGACTAAGTCATCTCACTTCATTACGGTGGCAATTACCTATTCTTTGGAGCGGTTGGCAGAGATTTATATTCGGGAGATTGTCTGTCTTCACGGTGTGACCGTGTCTATCATTTATGATCGAGGTACGCAGTTTACCTCGCGCTTCTGGAGGGCAGTACAACGTGAGTTGGGTACGCGGGTGGAGCTGAGCACAACATTTCATCCTCAGACGGACGGGCAGTCTGAGCGTACTATTCAGATCTTGGAGGATATGCTCCACATTTGTGTTATAGATTTTGGAGGATCATTGGATAAGTTCTTTCCCCTTGCAGAGTTCGCCTACATCAATAACTACCAGACGAGCATCTAGATGGCTCCCTATGAGGCATTATATGGTAGACGGTGCAGGTCTCCAATTGGATGGTTTGAGCCGGGAGAGGCTCGATTATTGGGTACAGATCTAATGCAGGAGGTCTTGGACAATGTCAGAATTATATAGGATCGACTTCGTACAGCTCAGTCCAGGAAAAAGAGTTATGTCGATCTTAGAGTTCGTGATCTGGTATCCATGGTCGGGGAGAAAGTATTGCTAAGGGTGTCATGAGATTTGGAAAGAAGGGCAAGTTGATCCCTAGGTATATCGGGTCTTTTGAGATTCTTGATAGAGTGGGAGAGGTGGCTTATAGACTTGCGTTGCCTCCAGGGTTATCATCAGTTCATCCAGTATTACATGTGTCCATGCTCCGGAAGTACCATGGTGACCCTTCCCACGTATTAGATCTTAGCTCTGTCCAGTTGGACAAGGATCTGACTTATGAGGAGGATCCGGTAGCCATTCTAGACCGGGAGGTTCGTCAGTTGAGGTCGAAGAGTTATCCTTCAGTTTGAGTGCACTGGAGAGGTCAGCATGTTGAGGCAGCTACTTGGGAGTCCGAGTCGGACATGGAAAGTAGATATCCCCACCTATTCGCCAGTTCAGGTACTTTCCTATGTCCGTTCGAGGACGAACGTTTGTTATAGAGATGGAGACTGTGATGAACCAAAAGGGTCATCTTGTATTAAAGGACTCTATTCTGCGCTCATTATCCTTAAAAATATTACTTTTACCCTCCTCTATTTACGTGCGCTGTCTGGGAAAAATTCCGGAAAGCCTTTATGTGGAAAATTGAAGAAATAAAACTTTTTGGCATTTAAAAGTGATTTTAGTTTACTTAGGTCAACGTTTTGAGTAAGCGGAACCAAATCCGTGTTTTGCGGTCCCAGTGGGTCCGTAGTAAAATATGGGATCTGGGCGTATGTCCAGAATTAAATTCTGAGGTCCCTAGCCCGAGAAATGAATTTTTGACAAAAATTGAATTACTGAAAATTATTAATTTTGAAGAATTTGCTTAATGTTTGATTTTGATGGTATCAGGACCGTATTTTGATTCCAGAGCCTGGTACAAGGTCCGTTATGATATTTAAACTTTGTTTGTGAAATTTGATGAGGAACAGAATTGATCTGACGTGATTCGGACATCCGGTTGAGAAAATAGTAATTTTGAAGTGTTATTGAGAAATTCATAGGTTTTGGTGCTACATTCGTAGTTCTAGGTGTTATCTTGGCGATATGATCGCACGAGCAAGTTCGTATGATATTTTTGGACTTGTGTGCATGTTTCGTTTGGATCCCCGAGGGCTCGGGTGAGTTTCAGATAGGCTACAAAGTGATTTGGAACTTAGAAATTTCTGCTAGTGTAGCTGAACTTGTTGCAGACCTCAGACCTCGTTCACATTTGCGATTACTGTTGAGGTCGCATTTGCGAGCTTCTCATTGCAAATGCGAAGAGAAGCTAGGCCAGCCTATGTTCGTAATTGCCAACAAATATTCGCAATTGGGAAGTGTGTTTGGGAAAGGGGTCTTTGCATTTGCAACATCAGCCAGGTCGCAAATGCGACATTCGCAGCTGGGTAAAAGGGACTTAGACGGGATTTTTCATTCATTCTCCCATTTTCTAAAACTCAAACTTCAAGAGGCGATTTTCTAAAGACCAATTCTTCCCCAAATCCAAGGTAAACAATTCTTAACCCAATTCTTTCAATCATTCACTTCTTTTAACAAGATTTCAACCTAGAATCTAGGATTTTCATGGTGGAATTAGGGATATTTGGGTAGGAATTAGGAATTTCAAAATTTTGGGATTTAGACCTCAAATTGAGGTTATATTCCAAAACCAATTATATTTCCAGGCTCGGGGGTGAATGGGTAATCGGGTTTTGACCAAGCGGGCCCGGGGTCGATTTTTGACTTTTGGGGGGGAAACTTGAAAACTCTATAATTGTGCATTAAAATTGATTTCTTTAGCAATAATGATGGTATTAAGAAAATTAGGACTAGATACGAGCGAGTTGGAGGTGAATTCTAGAGGAAAACCGGTACTTGAGCAGTGAGTGGCCTGTGGATTGAGGTAAGTGTTGTGTCTAACCTTGGCTTGAGGGATTTGGTATTTTTGTCTATTTGCTATGTGTTGATTGCTGAGTACAACATATAGGTGAGGTGACGAGTACCTATGCGTTGTTGTCGAGTCCTAGCATGCGAGTGAGTCTTATTCTTGAGGTCGTTGTATTCTTTGTTCGTATTATTCAAGTTCAGACTAGATATTCTTTACATTGTTATGGTTTTCGTTGTTTGGGTGAGGAAGAGTGTAAAGGACGAAGGGTGATGCCGTGCCATTGCATATTTATTATCATTATCATGTGAGTGTTGATACCTAATTTTTCCTAAAAAATATTTCAAAATGCATATATGTCTTCAAACTCATGCATTAACATCAATTGGTATTTTTTCACAATTTTCTACATATTTTATTAATTTTCCCAGTATTTTATTCAAATAAATAATTATAAAATTGCATCACAAATTATTTCAAATCATTTTCTTGATTTAATATTAATATTATGGTCCTATTAAGTCCAATTTATTCTATAAATAGCCAATTTTGCACCTTTTGGCTACAATTGCAATAACTTTGCAATTGTAGCCCATGCGTATAATTTTTATATTATTTTTTACCAGAAATTAGTCTTTTGTATTCAAATACTAAATAACCATTTTTAAAACATCTCTATACATGAAATTTATTTTTATAATTAGTAATTATTTTTAATCAAATTATTTGGGGTATTTAACAAATAGCCATTTTTATTTTGATTCTAGCCTAAACTAGCTAGCCCAAATACCTGATACATTAGCCCAAGATAACCCAAGCCCAAACCCCTACCTAACCCGGCCTAAATTCTTGTTAAATCCCGACCATTGATCATTTTTTATCAACGTTCAATATCCTCCTTACCATAATTAAACCCAAACGACCCCCCCCCAAACCTCTCATTTTCACTCACCCTCTCCGCTGTCACACTTCATTGTCCTCTCCAAATCCTCTCTAATCCGAACCCTAACTCTCACCTTGCTGCCTCTCATCTGTCGTCAACCATGGTGATTCCTCACCACCTTCAGGCCTCTCATGGATCTCTTATGCCGGTATTACTTGTCTCTAAGGTCTTCAAGGGACGAGGGTCAATCCACTCACACCTTGGGCTTGTTCTTGCCTGTTTCAAGCCGCCATGGCTCGATCTTGAGTAAGATCTTTCTATTTTTGCCTAAACCTATGGGTCTCTAAGCTGGTATCTTAATCTCTGCGTTAGTTTTACGAAAAACCTACTTTCATCTCTTGAACTTCTCAAATATGTACAAATCTGAGAAGGATCGAACTATTTTCCGTTTGTTTTTACGAAAACCTACTTTCATCTCTTGAACTTCTCAGATCTGTACAGATCTGCGATGGATCGAACTGTTTTCCACTTGTTTTTATGAAAACCTTCTGATTTTCAAGTGTCTGTTCATTTCTTCCTAACTAGGGTTTACCGAAAATCATCTTCTCCAAAAGTTTTTCGATTTTGAATGTTTAATCTTCTGTTCTTATGTGCTTTTGCCCGATTTATGTTGGGTTTGCCTAAACCCTTATCTACCCTAATTAATCTATGTTAGGGTTTATGAGTCAATTATCTGGATTAATTTCTATGTGTTTCTGAAATTTTACTTAGCTCAATCTCTATTTGTGGAAGTTGATATCTTTCCTCCCAGAAAGCAGTATTACTTTGAAATTCTGACTAATTTGCTCTGTTAAGATTCATGTGCATAATTCTCATTTGTTTCCTTGTTTAAGACCTTACTTATTCATCACTGCCTTATTTAATTGCTTGTATAACTGTGGATTCTTACTGATTCCTTATTTGGTTTGATTGAGATTATTTCCTTAATTGAATCCCTATTATTACCGTTTGATCAATTGCCTTAATGGAATTTCCTTAATTGTTGGCTTCTGATTTCTTTTTACCTTGTTTGTCCTACTCTTAAACTACTATATAAACTCTCTTATTTTATCTCTCAACACGAACACATTAGTTCAAAAAGTTCTCTCTCATACTCAAAGCTTTTCTGCTCTCTTTCTTTCTTTGTTGCTTACTTACTACTGTTCTGAAATAGCCGGCTGCAAGCCAAGACTAATTATTGTGCTCTTCTATCCTTTACTTTGTGTTTACTATCCCCATACTGATATGTTCTGATTTCAATTCAAGTCCCAAAACCAACATGTTTCTGTTACTGCTTCAGATTATCATGTTTCTGATCTGTTTCTATCTACGATTTTGTTGTTCAACATGTAATTGACATGTCCACATCATTGTTCATCTAGCATATTATGTTATGCCCCACTCCCCTTTAGGATTAGTATGCTTATGAATATGTTACCCCCTTGTAGTATGTCCCAATATGATATGCTCTATCCCATGTTTACCTATTTTCTAGCATGAACCTTTCTTTGCAAAGCACTTTGTATCCTAAGTTGTCCGATTCTGTGTTGATTCTGAAATTCATGTTGTGTTGATACCATTAGCTATCCCCTAATCACCTTAAACAACTTCTATGATCCTGTATACTATGCGTTCTATGTGTCCCCAATTCCCATCAACCCTATATGAAGGACTGTGATTTGAATGTGCTGAATTTGTTTGTGCTGTGATTAGTCTACTGTTTGTTAGTTGTCTTACTCTTGTCAACAAACTGGTTTTTACTAAACAACTCTCCTATTTTATAAAACTGTTTCAACTAAGTCTTTTCCAAACGCTGCATTTCCTATTAAAAACTTTTCAAAACTATGTCAAGAACTCTTACTCTACTCCTGGGTCCTTAGGTTCTGCCCCTCCAGTGTATGACTGCCTTGGGATTCCTATGACATCCCTCTGAACTCTGGTGCACTAGGGCTGGCCCTTCCACACTGCAATTACTCAATTATGGTTATGAAATCTGGGTGTGAGAACTGCCCGGGATCCCTTGAGGTCGTTGGGGAACTCTGACACACCCGGATATGAGAAAGGCTATGAAGCATTTGAGCACCTGAAGTTCTGGGAATCTGGGCCTGTTTTTTTCAGGCTCCCTATAGTTTAACTTCTTTTTTTCCTTTATCTATTTATGTAATTTACTCAGCTGGTCTGTAATAATTATTTGTAAACAGATGTTGGGGATGGCTAGTGAAAAGGGGAGGGTAGCTATATATGTTATCAATATCAAGGGGTAGAAACCATGCCTTAGGTTTACATTTCCTATATGTGCATTAGAATCTATATTTAGGACCAATACATTCTAAGCATGTCATGAATTAGATATCATGTTTTAGGTTTACTACTTCAGCATCTCATTTGATCCTATTTATCATTAGAAATCCTGCTTCAGGGCTAAATAATAGCATCAACATAAAAATGTTGCCCCTGCACATCCTGAAATTATGCTGTAAGTTCCTGTGCATTTAGAAATCATGCTTTAGGAATTCTGCAACCATTCTGCATCTCTATGTGCATAGTAGGTACCATGCTTTAGGATCTCGCCCAGTCACACTTAGTTAAACTACTGATGCATGAAAAAAATACATAAGACAGTCTCATATTTGATCATCTTGTTTTAAATGAACTGGTGATAATCCCTGTATGTTGCAACACCTAGAACAACATGCTTTTAGGTAAAACAACTTCTGAACTGTTTTTTACAATTCTGGTAATTATTATGCACAATCCCACGCCTAGGCAAGCCTTAGGTAATCCATCTCTTTAAAAACTGGAATACTGTTTCTTTCTGTTTACTGCCTAATGGTTTACATGTTTTAAACTCAATAGGCAAATTGATTAGGTCCTGCTTCTGTGTTTATAAAATTGAAGCTGCATATCTTCTGTGTTCTGATTTTCACTTAGACATCATGTGTTAGGATCCTTCTTAATAATACTGCCCTTGTTTGTGTTTGAGACGTGCTGCTTATGTGCATTATCTGCGGAGGTAAATATGAGCCTCTTAACTGACTTTTTTCCTGTTTTATCTGTTCAAATCCTATCTGTTCTTGCCTGTCGCCTAGTATTTTCTCCTTTTAACCTTAGGGGTCTGTCTAGAACTGCCTATAGGTAGAGGTCCTCAATCCCTCCAGGGCCATTAAGAAGGGACTGTTAACAGCACGCATAGAGATCGTTAAACAACACTCGCTTTAATAACCGCTAAAGGTGGGGAAGGGTAGATATGGATATGATGACCGGTGTGCTAATGCAACGTGTAGCCCCTCTTCTGAGGAGTGATTACGGGCATTGTACCGATGTGATCCCATAGAATAAACGACCTAGGACCTCCCTATCCCTTACATATGTCTGTTTAGATCATAACTCTTTCAAACCTTGTATTTTAGACTTTAAATCTTTTAAAACTTTAGCGCATATGTGTGCTTAGACTGTGAATCTTCCCAAAATCTTTATTTGTTTACCTATATGCTTTGTTTGCTTATGTGCTACCTGTTTTAAAAGTCACAAAGCTTGTTTGGCCGGCAACCACAATTGTGGACTTTAAGGGGTGCCTAACACCTTCCCCTTGAAGTAATTTCAAGCCCTTACCCTATCTATGGTTATCTAATCTGTGTTTATAAATGACCCTTAATAGGTTCCCTAACACGCCTTAAAATCGTTAGGTGGAGACTCTTCAATTCCTTATCCCTTTCCCAAAAGGAAGCGAGTTNTCCCAATAATGTCAAGAACCCTGACTAATCCGAAAGGAGATAAAAGAGGGGGGGGGGGGGGGCGACAGCATGGCGACTCTGTTGGGGACTTATATAGGCTTTTACCATTTCAAACTTCTTTGTGAACTTGTCTTTACTTTGTTAATACTTGCGACCTTTCCCTTTCCACCCTTTATGTGCCATTAATTGATTATCTATTTCAAGTATTTATTCCTTTCAGAATCAAAACTTACATGTTTCTTTTTGTTTTTCTTCGTAACTGCCTTTTCAATTATAACTGTTGTATTTACCGCTTTCATAATGTGCAAATACATGACAACATGCTTTTATTGCTCATTTATTGTTGCATAATCATGCTCAACTTCATATTCCACTCGTGCCTATTCAAATCCTACAACAACGCTTGATGAGTGTTTGCGCCCTTCCATTTTATACCACCCCTAAATTCGGAAAGACTTATTTACGGTAAAATTAGTCGATCAACGGTGCAGTCGACGGTTCCGTTCCTTCCCCGCTCAAGTTGTCCGCTTGAGGGTACCAGTCTAATACCCCATAGAAACCTTACTCTGTTATATTGTGCATGCATCATGGTCAAGCCTAGCCGGGTTAGCGTGTCGTCCGCACAATAACCCTTTAAGACAGCCTTATCCAAAGTCCATCGGGTTTTTCATAATCCCAACGGTCGTAGTCACATTCTGTGCATTTATTTGGAGAACTAAATGCTTACATGCTAATCATAAGTGTATAAATAGTCGATTCTGGCGGGGGTAAGGGTCTAACCTATCTATTTTGAAGAAAATGAGGCATAAGGTCCCCAGGTTCGGCATGGTCCAAAGAGACAAGAAAAAGGGTCGCCGACTGCCAGAATGCTGAAGGAAACGAAGGAGGGCATCTAGAAAAGGTATACCTGCTGTTGGGTATGCACAACCTAGGGAACCTGATTAACAGAACCAAGAAGACCAAGCATGGGGAAGGTCCTTCAGGGACTAAGTAGTCTAGGTTTCCTTTTCATTGCTTTTACCAATGTAATAAGGCCAAGTGCCATTAGTGACTTTATTTACTGCTCATTATTTTAGTGTCATTTTGGACTCGTCTATTTTACATTAATGAAATGAGGCATTTTGCATATAAGTTCTCCAAAATCAACTTGTCGCTAGGCCTACCTCGGGCACAACGAGGCTCCCAAATTAGGACACACTTTTATTCCCGCACTATGTGTTTAAATACTGCAATATTTTCTCATGATCTTCACTGAGTTGACTACTTTTTATTTTTGTTTTGTTTCTCTTTTGATTATTCCCCTCCCCAAAGGTTGGTTCGTGCAATCTGGCATCATCATCATATCACACAAGATCCAGGGTCCCTCCACCTCCTCCTCTTCCCAGTCCACTTAAAGGCAAAGGCAAAGGCAAAATGGAAGATTTGGGCGACATCAGACAGGAAAACACAACACCAGTGGAACAAACAGAAGCTTTTGACAATCAAGGTACTCAGGTTCAGAATGATTCTATGTCACAACTCGAGCAAAGGTTGTTGAAACTCCAAGGGGATCTTGAGCATGTCTGGAACTTGGAAAATTTATCCTTCTCACTCAGTGTCCCAGATGTCATTCAAAATTCCATACCTCCTCAGAACACCCCAAACAAACAGAACCCTCCCACAACTCATCATCATACAACTCCACCGAAAAAACAAATTATCCCACCACAGCACCAGCACATCACTTTCACGCTCCAATAAATACCCCGCTAATTATCCCTGAACCACAAGACTCCACAAGTGACCACCTCTATGCTCAAACACCAGGTCATCAGAACAACCCCATATACGTGGAGACTCTACCTCACTCCACCCAACACATTGCTTACACACCTGAATCCAGTGAGAAGGATATGCTCATTAAGAATTTGGCCGAGGAACTCAAGAAGTTGACTAGTCGAGTTCAGGGCGTTGAAGGAAACATGGGAGTCAAAGGGTTGAACTATGAAGATCTCTGCATACAGGCCGATGTTGAACTACCAGAGGGTTACAAACCTCCTACGTTCGAAATGTTCGATGGTAAAGGTGATCCCAAGGTCCATCTGAGGACCTATTGTAATAAATTGGTTGGAGTAGGAAGAGACAAGAAGATTCGCATGAAATTGTTCATGAGGAGCCTCACAGGAGATGCTTTATCTTGGTACATCATCCAAAACCCTAAGAAATGGTCCGACTGGGTAAGTATGGCATAAGACTTCATGGACCGGTTCAGGTTCAATACGGAGAATGCATCAGACGTGTTCTACATCCAGAACCTTAAAAAGAAGCCCACTGAAACTTTCCGTGAATATGCCGCTCGTTGGAGATCTGAAGCAGCCAAGGTCAGGCTTGCCCTAGAGGAAGAGCAAATGAACAAATTCTTTGTCTAGGCACAAGACCCGCAATATTATGAGAGGTTAATGGTGATTGAAAACCACAAATTCTCTGACATTATCAAGCTGGGTGAGAGAATTGAAGAAGGTATCAAGAGTGGAATGGTCACTAACTTTGAGGCCCTACAGGCCACCATTCTGGTGGTATGTCCAAGAAGAAAGGTGCAGGAACGGTAATGGTTGCACAGGGACCCAAATCCCCATTGGTATACAAAAATTCCCCACTCACCTATCAAGCACCCTCGCCCACCTATCAGTCAGCACCTCCATCAACATATCAGCCATCTCCACTGTCTACATATCAGCCTACTTCCCCCAGATATTCCCAGCCAGCTTCTGTTTATCATACCTACAACTCTCAGCCATCTCACTTCCAATCACCCACTGCTCGTCAAAATTTCCTGAGACCTCGACCCAACTTTGACCGCAGACCTCCTAAATAATACACCGCCATTGCTGAACCTATCAACCAGCTGTATGAAAGATTAAAAGCTGCTGGTTATGTCACTCCTATCCCTGCTATAACCCCTGAAAATCCATCCTAATGGGTCAATCCAAACAAGACATGTGCATACCATTCCGGCAGGAAGGGGCATACAATTGATGAATGTCGCTCATTGAAGGATAAGATCCAGTCTATGATCGATAACAAGGTCATCCAGGCAAAAGAATCTGCTCCCAATGTGCGCAACAATCCGCTTCTAGACCATAGGGGTGTCAACATGATAGAGATAGAAGAAGATTGGGACCTAGAGGGGTCGATCGGGTTAATCATAGAAGGTGATAACCCAAAGAAGCCAGTAGTCACTCTTAATCCCATCTAGTCCAGATTTAGCCATCCGGAGACGTCGTGGTAACTGCGTCACTCCCATTCAAGTTTGACACAGCACCACCTGCAAACACACATTTGCCGTTCGAGGTTGAAGTTATGCCTCCTGCTAAGGTACCCATTCCATTTGAAGTAAAAGTAGCTGCACTAATCACAGTGACAGTGTCAACCACGCCACCTTTCAACGACAAGGCCGTACCTTGGGATTAGACGGCTGAAGCAAGAAGGAAAAGTAAAGTCAAGATAGAAGAAGCTGGTGCTGCATAGGGGATGACAAGGACTGGCAGGGTCTACACACCTGAACACTTGGTAGAGTCTAGCAAGAATGCTTCCAACAGGTCACCCGTCATTGAGACAGGCCCATATGATCCTTGGAGAAAGGTGCAGGCCAGGGAATACTCAGTCATCGACCAGCTGAAAAAAACTCCAGCCCAAATATCCATTCTGTCATTGCTGCAGAATTCAGAGGCACACAGGAATGCTTTGATGAAAGTGTTGAACGAAGCATATGTTCCAAATAACATAACTAGTGGAGAAATGGCCAACATGGTAGGTCAAGTACTGGAGAGTCACAAGATCACTTTGCACAAGGACGAGCTGCCTCCTGAAGGGCTAAGTCACAACAAAGCACTACAAGTCACTGTGCAATGTGAGGACTACTTCATCACCAGGATTCTGATCGACGGTGGATCTAGCCTCAACATCTGTCCGTTGACAACACTCAAGAAATTGGGCAAGGGAGAAGGATCTATGAATGTAAAGGCTTTTGACGGTTCTAAGAGGTCTACCATCGGCGAAATCAGTCTTTGTTTGCAGATGGGACCTGTATGGTTCGAAATTGTATTTCAGGTGATAGACATATCAACATCCTATAATCTGTTGTTGGGACGCCCATGGATACATGCCGCTGGGGCTGTGGCATCAACATTGCATCATGTAGTGAAGTTTGAATGGAACCTCCAGGAAGTAATCATCCACGGAGATGGGAGCAACCATATCTATAGTCGCCAGACCATCCCGGTGATTGAAGGTAGAAGAGGGCTGGGTGGAGAAACCTACCACCACATTGAGCGGGTCAATGCAGTGGATAAAAGACAAATGGTGGGACAGTAAGATCGAAAGCATACTGAACTGGAGTGGATACGAGCCTGGCAGAGGACTCGGGAAAATTCTTCAGGGGATTTCCAAACCAATACAGTTGAAGCACCATGACACCACTTTTGGGCTGGGATACAAATACACTTGGCAGGAGTATGAATATTGGTCGCCACCATAGGCGCGGTCCCTACTATCCATTGGAACAACCTATACCATATTTGGAGCAGACTTTCCGGCAAGATGATATCATATGGGGGTCAGAAGAAGAAGAAATTATAGCAGCTTTGAAGGATCTATTCTTAGAAGATGGTGACGTGGACTATAGTGTTACTGTTGAGGAGGAGGAGAAGGAAGCCCCTACCATCCGAGTTGTGAGTAAGGGATAATTCCTCAGGAATTGGACTGTAATATCATCCAGGGCCCGACAAGTCCCGGCATAGCAAGGCTGAACAAGCATTATTTATTTCATTTTGCTAATGATTTCCTTTTCCGCATTTCCTTTTTGTTGCATTTTCCAATAAAATCTCCAAATGTTCCAAAACATTCAAAAATAACTTTTATGTTTCAACAAATCTTTATTCATTTCTTATCATTTTCTCTCATTTATTTATCTTATAACATTACTATTTCCTGTCTTGATGAACCAATGACTGTGACATGCAATGAGACAACGCAACAAAAGGACAATGATTCAGAGGAAGAAGATACCATACCTAATGAAATTATCAGAGAAGTTGAGGATTTTGAAAATAGACTCAAGTCCAATCTAGAAGAAACCGAGATAGTCAACCTGGGAGATCCAGAAACTGTCAAGGAAACCCGCATCAGCATTCATCTATCGCCATCAAAGAAAGAGGAATACACACAGTTCTTGAAAGAATATGAAGACATATTTGCATGGTCGTACGATGACATGACTGGTCTAAGTACATCCATTGTGGCTCACAAGTGACCAACCAATCTAATGTCCCCGTCGGTAAAGCAGAAGCTCAGAAAATTCAAGCCTGATATGAGTCTGAAAATCAAAGAGGAAGTTACTAAGCAAATCAACGCCAAGGTTCTCAGGGTAGTTGGATATCCGACATGGTTAGCCAACATCGTGCCAGTACCCAAGAAAGATGGAAAGGTGAGAGTTTGTGTCGACTATCGGCGTCTCAACCGGGCCAGCTCGAAGGATGATTTTCCTCTCCCGAACATACACATCTTGATTGAAAATTGTGCAAAGCATGAACTTCAATCGTTGGTGGACTGTTTTGCTGGTACCACCAGATTTGGATGGACGAGGAAGACGCTGAGAAGACGACTTTCATAACGCCGTGGGGAGTCTACTGTTATAAGATAATGCCGTTCAGCCTAAAGAATGTTGGGGCCGCCTATATGAGAGCTATGACCACCATCTTACATGATATGATACATAAAGAAATTGAGGTGTATGTGGATGACATCATCATCAAGTACAAAAGAGCCACCGACCATACAACAGATTTGAGAAAGTTCTTCAACAGGCTGCAAAAGTACAACTTGAAATTAAACCTCACGAAATGTGCGTTCGGGGTTCCTGCTGGGAAATTGCTTGGGTTCATCGTCAGCCGCCGAGGAGTAGAACTGGATCTATCAAAGGTCAAAGCCATCTAAGAATTGCCACCGCCAAAGAACAAGAAAGATGTGATGAGTTTCCTGGGACACCTTAACTACATCAGCCGATTCATAGCCCAGTCCACAGTTATATGTGAACCAATCTTCAAGATGCTGAAGAAAGATGCTGCGACCAAATGGAACGATGATTGTCAGAAAGCTTTTGACAGAATCAAGGAATATTTTTCAACATCCCAGTCTTGGTCCCGCCACAGCCAAGTAGACCCTTGCTACTCTACCTTGCGGTATTAGATGGAGCTTTTGGCTACGTTCTGGGGCAGCACGACGAGAGAGGAAGAAAGGAAAATGCTATTTATTATCTGAGTAAGAAGTTCACTCCACATGAGGCATGATATTCTCTACTGGAACGTACCTGCTGTGCTCTAACCTGGGTAGCCCAGAAGCTAAGGCATTACTTCTGTGCCTACACAACGTATCTCATAACAAGGATGGATCCCTGAAATATATCTTTCAGAAGCCCATGCCCAGTGGAAAACTGGCCAAATGGCAAATCCTGCTGAGTGAGTTTGACATTGTCTATGTGACTCAGAAAGCGGTCAAGGGGCAAGCACTGGAAGATCATCTTGCCGAGAACCCCGTGGGAGGAGAATGCGAACCCTTGAAAATGTATTTTCCCGATGAAGAACTGTCATTCATAGGGGAGGACATTGCAGAATCCTATGATGGGTGGAGAATGTTCTTCGACGGAGCATCCAATTTCAAAGGAGTCGGCATTGGAGCTGTCCTGATATTGGAAACAGGCCAACACTACCCGGTATCTGCCAAACTCAGATTTCCCTGCACTAACAATAAGGCAGAATATGAGGCCTGCATCTTAGGGCTCAATATGGCCATTGACATGAATATCCAGGATTTGCTAGTAATTGGTGACTCAGAACTACTAATACACCAAGCACAAGGAGAATGGGCTACCAATAATTCCAAGATATTGCCATATCTGCACCATGTGCAAGAATTGAGAAAAATGTTCACAAAGACAGAATATCGGCACGTCCCTAGAGTTCAGAACGAGTTTTCCGATGCATTGGCCACTCTATCATCCATGATACAAAACCCAGATAAGAACTTCATCGATCTTATTCCAGTGAAGATCCATAACCAGCCGGCATATTGTGCCCATGTTGAAGAAGAAACAGACGGAAGACCATGGTTCCATGACATCAGGGAATACTTGTCAAAGGGAGAGTACCCAGAGCTTGCAAATCACACTCAGAAATGCACGCTCCGGAGATTGTCCAATAATTTCTTTCTCAGGGCAGGAAAACTGTACAGAAGGACTCCTGACTTGGGATTATTAATATATGTCGATGAAAAGGAAGCCTCCAGACTACTTGAAGAGATACATGCTGGGACCTGTGGCCCACACATGAATGGTTTTGTCTTAGAAAAGAAAACACTCAGAGCCGGTTACTTCTGGATGACCATGGAAACAGACTACATCATATGTTCGAAAATGCTATCAATGTCAGGTGCATGCAAATATAATGGTACCCCCAAATGATCTCAATGCAACAAGCTCACCTTGGTCGTTTGTCGCCTGGGGAATGGACATTATTGGACCAATTGAGCCCACAACCTCAAATAGGCACAGGTTTATCCTAGTAGCTATTGATTACTTCACCAAATGGGTCGATGCGACATCATACAAAGCAGTGACTAAGAAAGTCGTGGCAGACTTTGTCCATGACCGTATCATTTGTCAGTTCGGGGTTACAGAGTCAATCATCACCGACAACGGCTCCAATCTCAACAGTGATCTGATGAAAGCCATGTGCGAGACTTTCAAAATCAAGCACAAGAATTCCACAGCCTAAGACCACAGATGAATGGAGCTGTGGAAGCCGCCAACAAGAAAATCAAAAAGATATTGAGAAAGATGATAGAAAAGCACAAACAGTGGCATGAAAAATTATCATTCACCTTACTGGGATACCATACCACAGTCTGCACATCAACTGGGGAAACTCCTTATTTACCGGTTTAGGAAGCTGTTATTCCTGCCGAAGTGGAGATCCTTTCCTTAAGAATCATATGAGAAGATGAGCTTAGCGACGCAGAATAGATAAAAAGCCGCTAAGAGCAGTTAGCCCTCATAGATGGGAAAAGGATGAATGCAATATGTCATGGTCAAATTTATCAGAATAGAATATCCAGAGCCTTCAACAAGAGAGTCAAGCCAAGACAGTTCACACCGGGGCAGCTGGTGTTAAAGAAGATTTTTCCACATCAAGACGACGCCAAAGGGAATTTTTCTCCCAACTGGCAAGGTCTGTATATGGTTCACCGAGTATTGACAGGAGGAGCTCTCATACTTGCAGAAATAGACGGAGAAGTTTGGCCAAAGCCAATCAATTCAGATGCAGTCAAACGATATTATGTGTAACTTTCTATGCTTTTCTTCAATAATGTAAATTGAACTACGCCTAACCTGATTCCCGTTTAAGAGGGGATACGTAGCAGCCCTATGGGTTCGATCATAATTCAATAAAAATCTCATTTCCCCACAATTGGAAACTGGGACAGAATTTTGAGGAGGACCCTCAAAATTTCGAAGCAAGCTCAGCCGATCGCAGCATGTACAACGGTCAGAATCATCACCCATCCAACTGGAAAGAATTTTAAGGAGGAACCTCAAAATTCCGTAGCATGAGTGGTTGCAATGTCTTGAACCATGTCACGGTCACCGGTTCATCTAAATTTCTTGAAATATATTTTTTATTATGTCTTTATAAAATCATTCACATTTTCAAAATATAGATCTATTTAGCAAACGCTACCCCAATGACGCAAACTGAATCATCAGACCAAGCAGAGCGAAGCAAGTAAAGCCAGCGGAGACACGAATCAACCTCCCCCATCTACAGAACTCACGATCTTTCTTTGGATGCAGGAACAAAGAACGAACATGTTAAAAATCACAATCTCGAAACCATGCACTTGCCGATATTGGCTATCATCACGAACAAACAATGCTCCGTAGTCACATTGCTCACAACAATCAGAATATTAAAGCCTACTGCCAGCTAAGAAATTCTACTGTCATTTACTATTTAATCTTCTGCATAAGGCTAAGTTCTGCCTTCATTTTGCATAAGGCTAATATCTACCTTCATTTGCATAAGGCTAATCTTTGCCTTCATCTTGCATGGGACTAAGCTCTGTCCCGCATTCTGCATGAGGTTAAGCTCCATTTGCATAAGGCTAATCTCTGCCTTCCAATCTGCATGAGGTTAAGCTCTACCTCCATCTGCATAAGGCTAATCTCTGCCTTTCATCTTGCATAAGGCTAATCTATGCCTTCTCTTGCATAAGGCTAATCTTTGCCTTCATTCTGCATAAGGCTAATCTTTGCCTTCCGCATCTCTGCATGAGACTAAGCTCTGTCTCCATACTCGCATGAGTCTAAGCTCTGCCTCCAATTTGATTTTAACCGAGACTAAGCGCTGTCTCTCGAGCATTATTCACTTCGTTTCTCTTTTGGGCTAAGCTCTGCCTCCCATTTCTCAAGACTAAGATCTGCCTTGTGGAAGTCATCACTTTGCATCTTATGGGCTAAAATATCGCCAACCTATCCAAAGGCGCCATAGTCTAAAGACATCATCCTCATAACCGGAAGACACCATGTCATGGCCTGAGGATCTCTTAAAATTTGCATATCGTTATTCAAAGGCGTCATAGTTCGAGGCACCATCTTCATGGCCTGAGAACATCATTTCATGGCCTGCGAATCCCATTAATCAACTCATGGCCCAGGACGTCATCCTCAACCATCCAAAGACAACTTTTATGGTCCGACAGGAATCTGTATCATGTTTAAATTTTTGCACAAATATATGCTCGTAGTATCTTTATTTGTAGGTGACCCAGCAAGCAACTGCTATGCCAGCAGGAGCGATCCCGCTCCAGTTCCCCTCAACGGTATCAAATCTGACCTGTCTCATGAACCGTTCATTCACCTATCCCTCGATATTGCGTCCGTTCTTGCAATAATTTCATCGGTATACTCGGCCGATGAATCCAGAACTACACGCGGCCTGATTCCTTTGAAACCAGGGTTATGTAGGCAGCTCAGAAGCTAGGGTGTGGCCTAAATCTCTCTAACCGTTTCGCTCAGTCAAATTGGCCATTATATCTTTACCCGACAACTCTTCCATCCTTTCCGAGTAAAGAGGGGAAACTGTCGATACCCAATTTTTCCTAAAAAATGTTTCAAATGCATATATTTCTTCAAAATCATGCATTAGCATCAATTGATATTTTTTCACAATTTTCTACATATTTTATTAATTTGCCCAGTATTTTATTCCAATAAATAATTACAAAATTGCATCACAAATGATTTCAAATCATTTTATTGATTTAATATCACTATTATGGTCCTATTAAGTCCAAATTATTCTATAAATAGCTAATTTGGCACCTTTTGGCTACAATTGCAATAACTTTGCAATTGTAGCCCATGCGCATAATTTTTCTATTAGTTTTTACCAGAATTAGTCTTTTTTATTTCAAATACTAAATAACCATTTTTAATACATCTCTATACATGAAATTCATTTTTATAATTAGTAATTATTTTACAAATTATTTTAATCAATTTATTTGGGGTATTTAACAAATAGCCATTTTTATTTTGATTCTAACCTAAAATAGCTAGCCCAATTACCTTATACACTAGCCCAATATAACCCAAGCCCAAACCCCTACCTAACCCTACCCAAATTCTTGTTAAATCGTGACTGTTGGTCATTTTTTATCAACGGTCCAGATCCCCCTTACGATAATTAAACCCAAACGACCCCCCCCCAAACCCTCTCATTTTCACTCTCCCTCTTAGCCGTCAAACTTCACTCTCCTCTCCAAATCCTCTCTAATCCTAACCCTAACTCTCACCTCGCCGCCTCTCATCTGTCATCAACCATGGTGATTCCTCACCACCCTCAGGCCTCTCATAGCTCTCTTATGCCGATATTACTTGTCTTTAAGGCCCTCAAGGGACGAGGGTCAGTCCACTCACACCTTGGACCTGTTCTTGCCTGTTTCAAGCCGCCATGGGTCGATCTTGAGTAAGATCTTTTTATTTTTCCCTAAACCTATGAGTCTCTAAGCTAGTCTCTTCATCTCTGCGTTATTTTTACGAAAAACCTACTTTCATCTCTTGAACTTCTCAGATCTGTATAGATCTGAGATGGATCGAACTGTTTTCCGTTTGTTTTTATGAAAACCTATTTTCATCTCTTGAACTTCTCATATCTGTACAGATCTGAGATGGATCGAACTGTTTTCGGGTTGTTTTTATGAAAACCTTATGATTTTCAAGTGTCTGTTCATTTCTTCCTAACTAGGGTTTACTGAAAATCATCTTCTCCAAAAGTTTTCCGATTTTGAATGTTTAATCTTTTTTTCTTATGTGCATTTGACCGATTTATGTTGAGTTTGCCTAAACCCTAGTCTATTTTTGCTAAAGCTCCATTTTTTCTTATACTTTGCTTTGATTCTGGGTTTTCCGTGTTACTTGTGGCATTGTTTCGCCTTTTGCTTCGATTATGATTCTTTCAATGTCCCTAGTTGTATTGATTCACTCTGTATCTTTTACCCACTCGATTTTCCTTAGTCAAATTCATCGCTTTGTGATTTCTACCCTAATTAATCTCTATTAAGGTTTTTGAGTCAATTTTACGGATTAATTTCTATGTGTTTCTGAAATTTTACTTAGCTCATTCTCTATTTGTGGAAGTTGATATCTTTCCTCCTAGAAAGTAGTATTACTTTGAAATTCTGACTAATTTGCTCTGTTAAGATTCATGTGCATAATTCTCGTTTGTTTCCTTGTTTAAGACCTTACTTATTCATCCCTGCCTTATTTAGTTGCTTGTGTAACTCTGGATTCTTACTGATTCCTTATTTGGTTTGATTGGGATTCTTTCCTTAATTGAACCCCTGTTATTACCGTTTGATCAATTGCCTTAATTAAAGGAGCTTATTCTGGCTCCCTTATTTGGTTTGATTTGAATTTCTTGCCTTAATTGAATCTCTGTTATTGTCGTTTGAATCATTTGCCCTTAATTAAAGGAGTCTATTCCGAAACTCCATAGGTGATTGAATTATGTGACTTCCTTAATTGTTGGCTTCTGATTTCTTTTTACCTTGTTTGTCCTACTCTTAAACTACTATATAAACTCTCTTATTTTACCTCTCAACACAAACATATTAGTTCAAAAAGCTCTCTCTCATACTCAAAGCTTTTCTGCTCTTTTTCTTTCTTTGTTACTTACTTACTACTGTTCTGAATTAGCCGCCTGCAAGCCAAGGCTAATTATTGTGCTCTCCTATCTTTCACTTTGTGTTTACTATCCACTTACTGGTATGTTCTGATTTAAATTCAAGTCCCAAAACCAACATGTTTATGTTACTGCTTCAGTTTATCATGTTTCTGATCTGTTTCTATCTACGGTTTTGTTGTTCAACATGTAATTGACATGTACACATCATTGTTCATCTAGAATATTAAGTTATTCCCTACTCCCCTTTAGGATCATTACGCTTATGAATATGTTACCCCCTTGTAGTATGTCCCAATATGATCTGCTCTATCCTATGTTTACCTATTTTCTAGCATGAACCTTTCTTTGCAAAGCACTTTGTATCCTAAGTTGTCTGATTCTGTGTTGATTCTGAAATTCATGTTGTGTTGATACCATTAGCTATCCCCTAATCCCTATAAACCCCCTACAAGAACTTCTATGATCCTGTATACTATGTGTTCTATGTGTCCCCAATTCCCATCACCCCTGTATGAAGGACTGTGATTTGAATGTGCTGAATTTGTTTGTGCTGTGATTAGTCTACTGTTTGTTAATTGTCTTACTCTTGTCAACAAACTGGTTTTTACTAAACAACTCTCCTATTTTATAAAACTGTTTCAACTAAGTCTTTTCCAAATGTTGCCTTTCCTATTAAAACCTTTTCAAAACTATGTCAAGAACTCTTACTCTACTCCTGGGTCCTTAGGTTCTGCCCCTCCAGTGTATGACTGCCTTGGGATTCCTATGAGATCCCTCTGAACTCTGGTGCACTAGGGCTGGCCCTTCCACACTGCAATTACTCAATTATGGTTATGAAATTTGGGTGTGAGAACTGCTCGGGATCCCTTGAGGTCCTTAGGGAACTCTGACACACCCGGATATGGGAAAGGCTATGAAACATTTGAGCACTTGAAGTTCTGGGAATCTGGGCCTGTTTTTTCAGGCTCCCTATAGTTTAACTTCTTCTTTTCCTTTATCTATTTATGTAATTTATCAGCTGGTCTGTAATAATTATTTGTAAACAGATATTGGGGATGGCTAGTGAAAAGGAGAGGGTAGCTATATATGTTATCAATATCAAGGGGTAGAAACTATGCCTTAGGTTTACATTTTCTATATGTGCATTAGAATCCATGTTTAGGACCAATACATTCTAAGCATGTCATGCATTAGATATCATATTTTAGGTTTACTGCTTCAGCATCTCATTTGACCCTATTTATCACTTAGAAATCCTTCTTCAGGGCTAACTAATAGCATCAACATAAAAATGTTGCTCCTGCACATCCTAAAATTATGTTGTAACTTCTTGTGCATTTAGAAATCATGCTTTAGGAATTCTGCAACCATTCTGCATATCTATGTGCATAGTAGATACCATGCTTTAGGATCTCGCCCAGACACACTTAGTTAAACTACTGATGCATGAAAAAAGACATAAGACAATCTCATATTTGTCATCATGTTTTAAATAAACTGGTGATAATCCATGTATGTTGCAACACCTAGAACAACATGCTTTTAGGTAAAACAATTTCTGAACTATTTTTTTTTTACAATTTTGGTAATTATTATGCACAATCCACGCCTAGGCAAGCCTTAGGTAATCCATCTCTTTAAAAATTGGAAGACTGTTGCTTTGTGTTTACTGCCTAATGGTTAACGAGTTTTAAACTCAATAGGAAAACTGATTAGGTCCTGCTTCTGTGTTTATAAAATTGAAGCTGCATATCTTCTGTGTTCTAATTTTCACTTAGAAATCATGTTTTGGGATCGTCCTTAATAATAATACCCTTGTTTGTGTTTGAGACGTGCTGCTTATGTGCATTAGATGTGGAGGTAAATCTGAGCCTCTTAACTGATTTTTTTCCTGTTTTATTTGTTCAAATCCTATCTGTTTCTTGCATGTCGTCTAGTATTTTCTCCTTTCAACCTTAGGGGTCTGTCTAGAACTGCCTATAGGTAGAGGTCCTAAATCCCTCCAGGACCATTAAGAAGGGATGGGTAACAGCACACATAGAGATTATTAAACAACACTCGCTTTAATAACCGCTAAGGGTGGGGAAGGGTAGATATGGATATGATGACCGGTGCGCTAATGCAACGTGTAGCCCCTCTTCTGAGGAGTGATTACCGGGCATTGTACCGATGTGATCCCATAGGATAAACTACCTAGGATCCCCTACCCCTTACATATGTGTTTATATCATAACTCTTTCAAACTTTGTATTTTTAGACTTTAAATATTTTAAAACTTTAGCACATATGTGTGCTTAGACTGCGAATCTTCCCAAAATCTTTATTTGTTTACCTATATGTTTTGTTTCCTTATGTGCTACATCTTTTAAAATTCACAAAGCTTGTTTGGCTGGGAACCACAGTTGTGGAGTTTAAGGGGTGCCTAAAACCTTCCCCTGGAAGTAATTTCAAGCCCTTACCCTATCTCTGGTTATTTAATCTGTGTTTATAAATGACCCTTAATACGTGCCTAACTTACCTTAAAATCATTAGGTGGCGACTCTTCAATTCCTTATCCCTTTCCCAAAAGTAACGAGTTATCCCAATAATGTCAAATAACCTGACCGACCCGAAAGAGGAGGAAATAGGGGCGCACGACAATGAGGAAGTATGTAAAGCACGAAGGGTGATGCCGTGCCATTGCATATTTATTATCATTATCATGTGAGGAAGAGTTTAAAGCAGGAAGGGTGATGCCGTGCCATTGCATATCTATTATCATTATTATGTGAGGAAGAGTGTAAAGCACGAAGGGTGATGCCATGCCATTGCATATTTATTATCATTATCATGTGAGGAAGGGTGTAAAGCACGAAGGGTGATGTCGTTCCATTTCATATTCATTAACATCATTTCTGTTATTTATCATGGTGAGGATGAGATAAAAAGCACGAAGGGTGATGTTGTGCACTTGTTTTTCTATGTTTTTAATATTCCTATTGGTGCAAAGTATGTTGTGCTGTGTTTCTTTACTGTTACCATTCACATGAACTTGTACTTCCGCAACATGTTCTCCCCCTCTTATTACTGTCTGTGTAGCTTCTATTATTTGTTATTATCTCCGTACATTGTTTGTCTGCACATGTTATATGTGGGTGTCTTGTCCAATCCTCGTCACTACTTCACCGAGGTTGGGCTCGATACTTACCAGTACATGGGGTCGGTTGTACTGATACTACACTCTGCACTTTCTGTGCAGATCTAGGTATCAGTCCGAGCTGATTCCAAGATTTGAATTTAACTTCTACGCAGGAGACCCAAGGTAGATCTGTCAACGTCCACAGATTCATCGAGTCCCCTCTGATATGCTCATTACTATTTTTATTTGTTCATAAATAGTTGTATACTCTTCTTTCTTCCAAATACTTGTAGATAATTGTAGTAGTCTGTGCGTTGTGACTCCAGATCGTGGGTAGATAGATATATAAATATCATATGCACAGTGTTATTGCGAATTCTTGCTTCTTTATTTATTTTCATGTGTTGGTTCGTAGTCATACTCCGCAAATTTTAAGATTTTTATGTTGTAGACCTCTAATGTTGGCTTGCCTAGCGAGTGCAGAGTTAGGCGCCATCATGGTCCCGGCGGTGGAAAATCGGGTCGTGACAGTGTATCTGCAGAATAACACGTTTAGGAATCACCTATGTAAGTGTGAAGTATAAGCCGCTTAAAGGAGAATTTTGTCAGGTCAGTTCTCTATGCACTAATTGTCACGACACCAAATCCTAACAGGTCGTGATGGCGCCTATCGTGGAACTAGTCTAGCCAACTATCACATAACTACACATTTGATCTGTTATAATATTTTGAATATCAATAATAATCAGCAAACAGAGTATAAAATAATTCCTTTAAGTCTTTACGCCACAATAATAATCTAACAGTCTAAACAAATCCCCCAAGACTGTAGTCAACCGATCACGAGCATCTAAACATTAGACTAACTCTGCAAATGTCATAATAATATTATGAATCAAATACTAAGTACTAAATGAAGAAGGGAAGTAGAGAAGTTGCGGACGCTGGACAGCTACCTCGAAATCCGAAACGCTGATGACAACGAGCTCGGACGACTACTGCTCCGAACCAGTACCTGGATCTGCACACAGGGGTGCAGGGAGTAATGATGAGCACACCAACTTAGTAGTAATGAAAATAAATCACAGTCTGAAGTATATGAACACACATCACAAAAACACCAATCCGCAAAACAATAAAACATCAAGTCTGAATACAATATACATAAGTTCGAAAACCAGTTTCTATAAAATCCTTTTGAAACAAGTATATTTTCAATATATCTCAGTAAAACTCTCAGTAATATCAGTTTGAAAAATGAAGTGAATCATAGTCAAAACTCAGTAAAATATCATCATGAAACTGCCCGTCGGGCCATAATCATCACTCGTAACGATTTCCCTCAGCACCTCACCATCACTCCGTATCAGCCCCGCAGGTAACCTCCTTGTCACTCATGCCTCCCAATCACTCATCACTCGGCACTCGCACTCAGTAGGTACCTGCGCTCACTGGGGGTGTGTACAGACTCCGGAGGGGCTCCTACAGCCCAAGCGCTATAAACAAGCCAAACATGGCATCAATCACTCTCAGGCACTCGGCCTCTCTCATATAATAACATCCTCACAATATTGGCCCTCGGCCTCACTCAGTCAGACACTCTCAGCATGCCATTCGGGTCATAAATAAAACGGGGTTGTCAACCCAAAATAGTATCTCATTTCAAGAAATAGTAAAATTATCAAATAAGAGTGTCAACAATTTCACAAGAAAGACTGAGTGTAAAATCATAGCTTCAAAGTGAGGAATATCAGTAAAATAGCCCTCAAGGGGTTAAAACAGATCGGTACTAGGCCCCATACATGGCTTACAGCCCAAGTATAACAAAACATAGTAATACTAATAACCATATGCTTTAAAAGCGATTTCACAACTCAATAGTTGCCTAAAAAGATACAGTTTTCAAATTTCCAATTCGTTCACGCCCCACACTCATCATCCAGTGTGTGCGTCACTCCAATTCTGTGAAAGGATGTAAAGTTCGGGGTTTCATACCCTCAGGACAGGATTTAAAGACATTACTTACCTCAAACTAGCCCAAAAAGCTACTCTACAACCCGCTTGCCTCTCGATTCAACTTTCGAGTGCTCCAAATCTATAAAGATAAGATCTTTCTCATCAAATTATGCTAAGGGAATGAATTCCAATTGAAAAATACCAATTTTAGCACAAAACCCGATTAGCCAAAACCCGATCCCCAGTCTCAGAACTCGACAAATTTTGTACCAAAATGTTCTTCATCATCTCACGAGTCCTTACATATAAACAACTCTAAAATCGGAGTTCGTTTGACCCCTCAAACCATCCCCTAAAGGTCTCATAATCTCAAGCCCTAATTCCATCTTTTTCTACCGATTTTCATAAATTAAACGATGATAATTTGATCCTTAATCACATATAATCAATTTTTAGGGTCCAAAATCCTTACCTCAATGAAGAACAATGATTTCCTCTCTTAAAAATCGCCTCAAAAACTTCTTCCTGTTCAAAAATGGTGGAAAAGTGGGTTATGGTCGCGGAGGGTTTTAATTTATACTTCCCAGGTCCGGACACTGTGCCATCGTGCCTCCAGGAGTGCGTTCGCGAAGCATTGCCAATTCCTACCCTATGCGATCATGTAGCTACACCCGCGCTCACACAGAACAATCAGTCAACCCCTCCCCACGCGCTAAGACCTTATGCGATCGCGCCGAGCCAAACGCGACCGCACTGGCTTCCTCACTCCTCTCTCTGCGATCGCGACCTTGTACCAGCGATCACATAGCGTAATTTTCTGGGCCTCACCAACTAACCTTTACGATCGCATACATCACCCTGCGACCGCATAGAAGAATTTCACACCTGCAACACACCAGCAAGACAACTATTTTTCTGAGTCCAAAAGTGCCCGTTAACCCCCGAAATCAATCCTGAGCCCCTCGGGACCCCAACCAAATTTACCAACACATCATAAATGATCATTCAAACTTAGTTTCACTCTCGGAACACCAAAAATAACATCAAAACGCTAAAATCACGTCGGATTCAAGCCTAAGAACTTTGAAATTTCTTAAATCCACCAATGGTGCCAAAACTATCCAAAACACATCCGATTGACATGAAATTTTGCAGACATATCCAAAATGAAATTACGAATATGTTCCAACTTGAGGAATTCCATCCGACCCCGATAGCCTATTTTCTACTGCCGACCGCAAATCACCAAAAACTAACTTTCGCCAATTCAAGCCTAATTCTACACCGAACATCACAAAATTATTCCGAACACACCCCAAGTCCCAAATCACCTAACGAAGCTATCCGATCCATAAAATTCTGATTCCGAGGTCGTTTGCCAATAAGTCAACTCTCAGTTGACTTTTTCCACTTTAAGGCTATTCTTAAAGACTAAGTGACTAAATTCTCACTACAACCATTCCGATTCCGAGCCTACCAACACTAACATATCATAAACAGTATAACCAACCTATGACAAGGCAATAACAGTAATTATAATGTAAGTTCTACGTAACGACCGACCGGGTCGTTAGATTCTCCCCCTCTTAAACAAACGTTCGTCCTCAAACGGGTATAGAAACATACCTGGAGTCTCAAACAAGTGAGGAGATCTTCTCTACATCTCCTGTTCGGTCTCCCAAGTAGCCTCCTCCACTGGCTGACCTCTCCACCGTACCTTCACTGAAGTTATATTCTTGGAACTCAACTTTCTGACCTGACGATCCATAATTGCTACTGGCTCTACCTCATATGACATATCACCCACGAGCTGGACTGTGCTGAAGTCTAACACATGAGACGGGTCACCAATATATTTCCTGAGCATCAACACATGAAATACCGGATGAACACTCGATAGGCTGGGTGGCAAGGATAGTCTATAAGCCACCTCTCCAACCTTCTGAAGTACCTCAAAATGACCGATAAATCGTGGACTCAGTGTTGAACCATGTCACTGCATAGTTTTGAAGATCGACAAATGGCTGACCAATTGAACTAGGTCAATCAGAGCACACATCTTGAACTGAATAGCTGGCACATGAACCGTATATGCATAGGAGATATTTGTGAATGTGAAATATCAATGAACCAAGAGATTGTCTCCTAATGCGAAAAGGTTGCAAAATGATGAGAAGATTGAAGTCAAATTCAGCAAGGAAAGTAACAAAAGAAAGGAAGTTGAGTTTAATACGAATTTGTTCACCCAGGTAGAGTTAGACTAGAATTGGACGACAAGATCAACAACTGACTCTATAAATACTTGATGTATTTCTGTGGAATTGTACACGCACAAAAGCTGAAGTGAATCAAAGTCTGAAAGCAAAGTTCCCAGAGTTATTTTGCTAGCAGAATCATTGTGCGATTAAAAGGCTACAGTGCATCTAGAAGAACCCGTTCCATCTAATTAATTATTGAGTGTAGTTGATTGTAGTAGAAGTTTTAATATTGTATCTTTTGAGCTTTCATAGAATCAATTGTAATAGGTACGCATTGTTCAAGTTAGAGTTAACTTGAGGCTTGTAGAAATTATCTAGGGGATAGTTACTACAATGGGATTAGAGTTAGTCCTAGGATTACAAAAGAGTTTATTTTGTAAGTCCACTTGGCTTAGAGTTTTTAGTGAAGTGTTTGAGCAAATCCTACTGAGGAGTAGGTCGTGGTTTTTTCACCTTTTGAGCCAGGTGTTTTCCACGTAAAAATCTCTGTGTTCTTACTTTATTGCTTTTAATATTCTGCAACAGTAGAAGTAAGTACATCAAGAAGAACCAGGTTCTTCTATTGAGATAGCACTCAAAAATTGGGTACCTCACAATTAACTTGTATAATTATGTGTTATTAACGTCTAAAACATCAATTGGTATTAGAGTAGGTTATCCTTGAAAGGCTAACACCTTGGAGAAGATCAATATGAGTGCACCACCTGGAAATTGGGAAGGTCAATCAACTGCAAGGCACCACTCTTCAATGGCCAGTATTACTCTTGGTGGAAAAATAAGATGAAGGACCACTTGATTGGAGAAGACTATGAACTCTGGGACATAGTCACTGATGGTCCTCT